>JAPTGZ010000005.1:27016492-27039464 GCA_029814645.1 Fowleria isostigma | reverse complement strand
CTCTTCAATAAATCTTCCATAATCAACTCTCTGACCGGAGTGACGTCTTCAGTGAACCAATACCTGACTGGAACTAGCTTTGCTGAGTATCCACACTCTTTTTCAGTTACTATTGGATACCAGGGTGTATACATTGCTACCAGGGATTCCAATTCAAAACTTTAAAACCCTTAATTATAAAGCTGCTTCTTTGTTTTTGGACTAAGGAAAGTAATTCACATGATCCACAACAATGCTAACTACAGGATAGCAGTGAAAAACAGACTGACCGAAAGAGGTAACATCCAAATAAGTCACCACTGGACTGAATCATGTCCGCTGGCTTCTGAGGCATGTATCTGGTGAGTGAGGACTTTGATACACCTCTCCTTTACCATCTATACACCATCCATTTTTTTTTATTTTTTTTTTTTTTTTCAAGACAGTACGATAAGTGGTATTCGATAATGTAAGATTGCACATGGTCAAAGCAACATTTATGAAATGCAAAATGCTATTATGACTATCTTAAAATGCAATTACAGATAGGACTGGTTCAATTAAATGTGGCTTGCCATAAGCTTGACAGCCAACTACAAATTAGGCTATCCTTCACATAGCAACCAGGTCATGTATTTGTCATGTCATGTATTCCTGTGATTCATTGGCTGGTTGATCTGTTAACTCAAGCTGATTTGACTTATGTGTTTACTCATTGTGCATTCGGTTTATCTCGCAAGAAGTATGGGGATGAAATCGTTACAGCCCACAGAGACCATCATCCTTCAGGGCTGACTTCAGTGGGCTCCATTGGACCTGGTGGCCTAGTTGGGGGCTTGGCCCCCGTTCAGAACTGCTTGCAGTTCTAGTTCATCTTGATCTTGCTTATTTTATCTACTTTATAACACATCACCCAATTTATATGCTTATTAAATTTCAAATAAATACCAAAAAATAAATATTACACTGAAGTACTATATAAATACCCGAACCACAATAATACTACCACAATTAACCACAGTTAATAGTTAATTACTAGTTTTAATTATATATTTTTTCCAATTTTGTGGTGCCCCCTGGAGACCATGGCGCCTTTAGCATTTGCCTATTTTGCCTAATGGGCCAGCCAGCTCTGTGTACAACAATGTTGCAAATATGTAAATAATAATGCATATATGTACATAACAAGTATTGTAAATAGAAGATTGTATTTTATATTTCCAGTCTGGGTCTTGAATGATTTTGCCCATCTTTCTGCACTTTGTTTTTTGTGTGTTTACTGCTGTAAACACTGCACAGTGGGATCAAAGTCATATCTTATGTTATCACCCAAAAGAGTGGGTTTCATTGAAAGCATTACTCTATCCTCCCAGTTAACAGCTGATTAGCCTGCTTCTCTATGGCCTGTCTCTCTGGGTTTATACACAAATTGATGCAAATTAGTCATTTTAAAAGAAACACAACATGTTTCACAGCAGCTGTTGTATATTTCCAGTTTTAAAAATGTCCATCAAGCTCACCAATGTTACAGTTAGAATGTTTATATGCATCCAGGTGCGGTCTGGTTCTGTTCTGTTATCCTTATAAAGTTGAGAGCTGACATTTGTTTAAGTTGGTACCTGTTGATTCAGACAGCGCTCAGAGAAGGCTCAACAACCTGTGGTGATTTGACATGCCTGATAGTTGTGTCACTGGTATAATTGTGTTTGTGTGTATGTGTGTGGTAATTGTGCAATATCTGCTCAGTTTGATGGATTTGCATTGAATCCAGCAGATCTGTTTGTATTTCAGTGACTCACTACTCTACATATGAGTCAGTGCTGAGGTATGGAGCACTTTGACTACTTTATTGGCCTAGAGCAACAAGGAGCAATTCAGTGGAAGGATCTGTGGTCTCACAAATGTACTGTAAAATTAACACCAAGGTAATTTAGTCCTGATGATTCATTGGTCCTTTTAAATACAATGTGGGCTTACACAGCTGACATGTTGCTGCAAGCACACAGGGAGTGTTTGTTTTCCATACCTGATCTTGGACTGCCATGTTGTACTGCAGGTTTTCTGTATGTGAATGTACTGGTACACTTGTGCAGGTTTCAGTCTTATTGACTCTGCAGATGTGTAGGCGATAACTGAGCTTAAAACAGTGTTGGTTTGTCTGGCTGGCAGCCATTTTCAACATAATACCGTAGTGGAAAAAGTTTTCAGACACTTGAACTTTACACAATCTCAAATGTTATCATGAAATATTTTCAGAAAAACCTGTTTCGTGTTTTAAAATGTGTGGCTTCATTAGACAGACACAAACAGACGCAAATGATTATATTTTGTTTATTTTTAACAAGTTAAAAAAAAACACTAAACTCTAGTTTCAGCATGTCCTTGATGTGTTTCATTAATTTGCTGAAACATTCAGTTTTGACTTTGATGGAACAGAGCATGTGTAGAAGGCAGAATGTGGGTTAAAGAATGGAACAATACTTGACAGAGTTCAATGACATAAGAGGTATTCTTAAGGCAATATGTAACATAAATACGTGGGTGTCCACTACTGTATATCTTTTACAGGAAGCTCCTCCTCTGTCATATATATGTCATGAAGGTTCCCATTTGCTTGTATATCTATCAGCAGGATTACACAGAAGGTACAGAGCTGATTTTCATCAAATTGAGTTGGACAAGGATGAACGCATTAGATTTTAGAGCAGGGCCTAGAAATGTTTCTTTTTCTTTTTTAAGACTGGAGTGCCTCATGTTAACTCACAGTAGTTAAACTGGAACTAAGACCCTCCTCGGTGCAGGACCTCAACGTGTCCCTTCTCAGAAAAGCACTCCTATTCACCTCAGATCACAGGTGGTACTCTGCTTGTCTGTTGATAATATAAAAAGGACCATCACAGAGATCATCAACCATGTGTTTTTCACAAAATAGGAGCTTATTTATTGAACCAAAACACCTATCTCTTTGGACACTACACAAACAGCCTCTGGTCTCCCTTTGAACACCCCTAGGCAGTGATGTGTTTATGCCCAAAGACTGCAATCTTTCCCCTTTAGAGATGATGGGCTTTGACTAAAAATCCAAGAATTTAAAGAAATGTAATACCTTAAACAAAAAAAAACAAAAAATAAGAAAAAAGAGAATATAGACATAGTATCTTTTGTTATAATGGTCAGTTTTAAGTTACGGTTAGTATGAGGAGAACATGTTTTTTCCTTTACTCTTTTTTTTTCTAATTTGATAATGTTGTGTAATGAGAGGAAGACTGTAGTACTGGCTGTCTTTTTTTGTTTTGGGACCCTCTGTGTTTACAGACCATGAAAGCTAAAGCTAGAAGGTAATAAATTTAGAAATGAAAACAATACGTAGTGGCACCTTTTTAAAAACTGTTGATAGAAAGCTTTACAGACAAAGATGATGTTTAAATGACACCACTCTATTATAGCTATCCTTTAATCTAATTGAGATGTAGAAAACAGAAACAGCTGACAACAAAGCATGGAAATAAATCATAATAAATGACATTGTTTTTTCTGTAAGATCTGAGCTGGAGTGTAATCTGTATATAAGGGCTGGTGTCTGAACAACAAACCCATTGTGAGCAGAGTGATGGAGGCTGGGTCTCCACCATCAGCATGTTTGCCCTAGTGTTTGTCGTTCAACTGATCTGAACTTTACTTTCCGCTCCACCAAACACCATAAACCCTCTTTGGGTATGTTTTAGGAGTGAATCAAAAAGGACAAAATGTTGATCTACTTTCTCTTAGAAGAGTGGTCACCAACCCTAGTCCTCCAGATCTACTATTCTGCATGTTTTAGATGTAGCTCTTCCAACAACCTGATTCAAATAATCAGCCTGATAATGACCTTCAGGTGTGCTAGAAGTGGGCTACATCCAAAACATACAGGATAGTAGATCTGGAGGACTAGGGTTGCTGACCACTGTCTTAGAAGATAGCTGCGGTGTGTGTAGAATTGTGAGTGAATTTTTGTTTTTTGTATTTGACATTAACTCATTGTGAGAGTATTGTCTTTAACACACGGCTGAGGCGGTTTCTGATTGGTTCAAATCCCCATCAGACTGTGGTGAAACTGGCTTTACTGGTCAGGTTTGAGTGTTAAAGTGTGACTCACAAAAACCTATAATCTTGTAGACATGTTTTTTCCATTCGGTTTGTGTAATTGGAGAATAAACACAGCGAGGGTGTGTCTGTTGTCTGTGTCGGTGCTCTTCTGCTGGCTCTAAACTGACTGCACACCCACTCATGTCTGTCACCCTGAGGAGACAAGTGAAGCCCCCTCAGGCCCAGACTGGGTTGTAAGGGTTAGATTTTTATCTGTGATGATTGTGTAGGAGGCTTGAGAATGTATTATGTCAGTGGAGTGTCACCACGGGGATCCTGATCTATACATCAGTGTATGTGTGTGAGGTCATGTCCGTTTATCCACACCACTGTTCTGTTCACTCACTTCTCATCACACACCCTCTCTCTAAAATGTAAGCTTGATGTAGATAGTGGCTTTATCATTTAAAAGCCATAACATCGAACCATTAAAAAAACAGGACTATACACAAACATGACATTAAATGTCAAATTACATGAAAATGAGACATATACTTTAAGGCTGTGTGTAATTCATTTTTTATTATTTTAAGCAGATTCTGTATGTAATATATTCAGCTAATAAATACAAATGTACACATTCATCTATAGGCATAGTTAAAATTGGTAATCTACAACAAGTGAACATTTGTTGCTTTTCATGAAGGATTTGCATAATTCCACTAACTACAAAGTGAATATAATGGTAAAAAAATAAAAGAAATGATAGATTTTTTCTTTTTAACAAACTTCACTACTAAGATGAAAAATTGTTTCTCGTTTTTTGTGAATTAAATGTCCAGTTTTTTAAATGAACAAATTCATCCCACTTAACTCGGATCAATAAAGCAGGAAATCATATTTTTTTTTTAAAACCAATTTTTCCTTGAACTATTTCCTTAAAATTATTGATCTCTAGACTCCCAGTTAATTGTCCTCTAATGAACTGCTCAGTTAAATCAAGCCAACCTTAAATCCATAGATGCTTAAGTGTTGAGCTGTGAGAATAATTTGTCCATAGAGAATTTCACCTCTGTCATTCTCTGCTGTAAAGTCAGAACTAGTCATGTGGTGATAAAGGGCTGTAACTGACATAAATTTCAATGTTCTGGGAAACATGTCTGATGTCTCCTTCACACTATTTATCTGAGTTTGTCTGTATGGCCGAGCTGCAGTCATGACCTCAGTTTTCCGGTTCTGTCTTTCATTGGTGTGTGCTGACAGCCCTGATGATGAAATATTGATGGTGGATAATTACTGGCAGTAGCTTGTTTGTGTCGGCTAGTTGTCTCTGTGTTGTATAATACATGTCAGTCATTGGACCAGAGCCTCGCCCACCACCGACAGCTGGCCCCTCTGTGTTTTGTCAGACCTTTTCCCATCATTCAAAGAGAATCTGATTTATTTTTTCACAAAATACATGGACAGAAATGAGGCACAGCCAGAACCAAATATGTTTCTTTAGTCAGTATCCGTTGACACAGTGCAGCTTTGTACTGTATTATCTTGTAGTCGTTCAGTCTGTTCACACTGGACATTAAAATAAATCAACTGTCTTACTTTTTTCTTTTTTTTTTTTTTTTTTTTTTTTTTACTACATAAAAAGAAAACTGGGGAAAAATATTAATTATAAAAACCCTTTCATGGGATATGTCTACTGTTGAGCTAAATCTTTATTTTCAGCTTCTTTAAAATTATTAAATACAGTTTTTCCAAATTAACTGTGGATTTTGTCCCCTCTGAAGCTGCATTACTGAGGAATGTGTTCATGTCCAATGTTGATCACATGCAATAGAAGAACGGAGGATTCTGTTTCATTATCCATGCCTGAACCAGCACCTGACCACTTACACAATAGTTATGAAACAATAACGCCCTGATATATGGAAATTTGAAATACAGAGAACAGCCTCTTATAAACGTTTCCATCAACACATAGTCCAGGTAACATACTTATTTGAATTAGATTAATGTAGCATCTTTAAGTTGTATTTAGGGGCAAATGGGAACGTCCATTAAAACTTGCCTTCCCAGACCCTTTGAGCTACTAAAGGTCAGTCAGACACACTTCCACTGTCTCTCTGACCCTTCCAGACTCCTCGGCTTGTTAACTCTTCCTGTGTTCCATACACCCACACAACCCAAGCAGTACTTAAATATAATCTGTAATCCGGTTCTTAGATCCTTAGAGATTTTCCACCCTTCTTGTCGTCATGGATCCTACTTTAAGTTTCCCAATATCATTCAGGTTCTACAGGTGTGTTTAATCTCTTCCACCAGTGACGTTGAAGGTGTATTGAACCAGAACACAGAATGTGGCCTTCCTAAACAAATAGGTGGGGTGCAACCACAGGTACTGGTAATTTTTGAAAAGGGCTCCACCCCTCTGACAGAAACATAACATGTTCGGCTATCTCTGCTAATTATGATTATTGCACTGCACTATGCTGAAAAACAGTACAATTAATTTATATGGTTTAGTAATGTCACACAGTTTATAAACACAAAAGAATAAGTAATCACTACAAAACAGGTTATATCCAAATAAAATCCAGGTTTACAGTGTACACAGAGCACAACAGAAGTTTATCTTGAAAATAGAGAATGCAATTTTTCACAGACAAGTGGACATGACCACATCATTAACAATGTAGAAGCATGTTCAAGGTAGAATATTCTATTTTGTTGGATTCAACTTTAACTTATTTCCTTCTCTTGCATGAAAGCAAACTGTATGAAAGGAAAAATATACAGACAACAGAGGTAGGGACCTTGAGCAGCGGTTCTGTGTTTGTCCTCTAGAGGGTGCCAGAGGAAAGCTCAGATGACAGCAGAGGTTTGAGCTGGTTTTTGTTGCAACACCCCACATGTTTTGTTACTCAAATGTCCTCTTTGTCTTTCTCCTCCTTTTCTCCAGCTGAGCGGATGCATCATCCTGGGCGTGGGCATTTACCTGAAGGTCAACAAGGATGGAAATTCGGTGAGACTCAATCTACTGATAAAACTAATGAACCTTGTTTCAAAAACAGATTTCCTCCCCCTTTTTTGTTAAAGTTTCAGATGAGTCAAACACAGATCAGATGGTTATTAAATCACAGAGATGGTGTTCATCAAGATGTTCTGGAATAAATAAAGAACTGCTCTGAGTGGCAAAGTAATACATTCTCTGAGAATATGCCCTTACAGTTCTCTTAAGGGAGACAACTGTTGAAGAAAATAGCAGAAAGAAAAAGAGGTAGAATATTTAGAATATTAAGAGAATAAAAACTGTCCAAATACTAAATGACAGAGTTAGTAAACATTGACAGATTGAATGGCTTATTTTCTGTTCATATCATGTATCTTTGGTTGTAAAATTACCATCATGATTGATAAATGCAAACAAATAAATATAACAATTGAGGCTGAGTCACAAATCAGCCTGTGTTGAAAAATTTTATTAGTTCTATTGAAATAAAGTCAGAAAATTTTTCTAGACCATCAAAAGTAATCAAAAACAATGGTTAAGAAATCAAGCACTAACTCCTGTGTGTTTCATGTGACTAAAACAGACAGAAAACATGGAATGAATATTAGCACTGTTTTTGTCAGTACAATGTCATAGATATTGATGTAAGAACTTGTGTGATTTTTGGTTATTATCAAGAAAGCCATGGAAAATGGATGGATTTTTGTTGTTATCACTAAATTCGTCCAAGCAAATGTTCCATTAGTTGTACCAGGCATTAAAATGAACAAGAAATTGAAGAAAGGGTGGTCTAATAATTTTTCCACAACTGTATGACTTTTAAAAAAAGTCAGTTTTATATGACACAGTCTTGACCTATTTAGTGGGTATAGATGCTAAACTAAGGCCTGAGGATTTTACTTATATTCACTACCTTTTTTGATCCAACTGAACGCATATTCTAAGAAAAATTACAACTGTGTTTTAGAAACGTTTATGCTAATTTTGGAGACTGTTTCCAGACTGTTTGTGAATATACTCATTGAATGATCGTCTTTTTCCCCTGATTTTTCTGCAGATAACTGGTGAAGCTCTACCAGGCGTCGACCTGATGATCGCCATCGGAGTCATCATCATGATCCTGGGCTTCCTGGGCTGCTGCGGCGCAATCAGAGAGAACCGCTGCATGCTGCTGCTGGTGAGATTATGGCAGTGACTGTGCAACAAAAACCTTCCCAAATGCACCAGTGTTTAAATCATGCAGTATCTGTATTAATTTTGCATTGTTCTCACAGACATGCCAGGGGCTTTAGTGTTACACATAACTGAATTTTTGCTTTGTCTAATGTACTTTCTTGTGTTCTTCTAATATCTTCAGTTCTTTATCAGTCTTCTCATCATCTTCATTCTCCTGCTGGCAGCAGGCATTCTGGGAGCTGTCGATGAGAATAAGGTAAGTCAGAAGGTGATCTGTCGTGTTGTCAGTTTGTTGCAATAATAGAGCTTTGAATTGTGTGTTTGATATTTTTGCAGATGGAGAAATTTGTGCAGGACCGTGTGAAGGACCTGACCCCTCTGTCCAACCAACCTGATAATGTGATCAAAGACCTGGAGAAACTACAAACTGAGGTATTCTATGCACACACACACACACACACACACACACACACACACACACACACACACACACACACACACACACACTTAGTGAAAATTACAGTGACTTGTATTAGTTTCTGACCAGTTTCACTGTGTTCATTTAAAGAAGAAAAGTTATAAACTCTGGACCCAACTTCATACTGCATTTACATCAATAGGGTCATAATATTCTGACCCTAACCCTGACTGGGTTGAACGTTTTAAGCAGCAAGTGAACATTTAGTCCCTGAAGTTTGTGTGACAGAAGCAACAAAATGATCAGCCTAATGAACTGAGTGACTTTGAGCAGGTCCATATTGTAATGGTGATGACTGGGTCAGAGCATCTCCACAACTGCAGGTCTTGTTGGGTGTTCCTGGTCTGCAGTGGTTAGTACCGACCACAAATGGACTAAGGAAAGACATCCCAGTCTCAGGACCATCAATCATCTGTGGGAAATTTTGGATAAATAAATATGATCCATGTAGCTCCACCTCTACTTCCAGGACTTCTCTATTGATCTATTGATAATGTCTGGGTCCAGATACCACAGCACACCTTCAGAGGTCTGGTGGAATCTAGGTCTGGGGTCAGAGGTTTTTTTTTTTTTTTTTTTAAAGGGGACCTACACAATATTAGACAGGTGGCAATAATGTTATGTCCCATAGATTATAGATGGTTGAGATCCAGTTGTCGTTCTTTAGATACTTTTGGTTAGTACCAACCACTTTACACTGGGAATGACCAAGATCTGGAGGTGATCTGACCCAGTGATTTGACCATCACAATTTCTCTTTTATCAAAGTTACTAAGGTCCATACTCTTGTTCATTTTTGCTGTTTCTAACTCATCAGCTTCAATGACTATATGTTCACTTGTTGCCAAATATATCCCACCCACTGACAGATCCCAGTTTAATAAAATAATCATTATTTCCACTTTGCCTGTTAGTGGTCAGAATGTTATGGCTGATAGGTAGGTAGGTTATAAAGATTTGCTCCTTTCCTGAGTTTAATATTCATTACCAATTGACTGTTTTCTCTGCAGTCTGCATTCTGTCATATACAGGTATATTTGTACATTTATTAACTCTGTTATTGCTCTAAGTCATTTGTAGATGTGTTCATCGTACTTGCTGTACATTGAACAGTTGTGTTTTTGTTTCAGCTGAAGTGCTGTGGTCTGGCAAATGGAGCTGGAGACTGGACCAAGGTGCCTGATTCCTGCCGCTGTAACTCCACTGATGTGGCCCCTGGCTGTGAAACCTCCTCCCGCGTCTTCTCCACGGTGAGGACATGAAACCTGACAAATTAAATGAACACTCTGGACTGTCAATGATAATTACTGTTAATGTTAATGATGTCTTGATAATTTTGGTTCAGAAAGTGTCAAAATTTGAGAAATAAACATTACTATTAAGTTGTTACTCACTGCTAACAACAAATCAGTTAGGTATGAGTTTTATTCATCTCACAAACCCAGGTATTAATCATTAATTTAATACCATTTAATGTTCCAAAGTAGAAATGCATAGTAGTTCAGAGGTGAAAAGCAAATACAGTATTTGTGTGATTACTGTACTAAGGTAGGCTGTTTAATTCCTTACATTTGAAAAAATATTTGTGCTGTCCACTCCTTATGTTTAAAAACTGCATGCCTTCTAGTTTTAATGCATTTGAGGAGTATTGATTTGTATTTTGATTTTGCATCACTGAGCAGCTTCATTTTTTTTTGCGTTTCCTCTGTGTAGTATTTAGAAGATTTTTTTTAAAATTTGTACAGCAATAGCCAGCCTGCAACATTATTAACAGCCAGCAAAACAACATAAAACTGCAACTGATTTGCATATTTAAGTGGCTTTGCATGGAAAATAGTTTAATTGCCTTCAAATTATCTTGATGTTAGTTGGGGCTAATTTCATTTTGTACAGAAACAACTACAAATTCTTTAAAATGAACAAAATATTCAAGTACTTTCAAGAGAAAATAAATACAAAGTAGTTTTGTGATTGCAATGAAAAATATTTTGTTATCTCTGGGTCAGATTGTCTCCCTCTAGGTTGAATTAACTGACCCTTGACATGCTTGAACATAATATTGACTGCAAAACACACAAATATTTGCATTTAATCTCAGAATAATGATTATTTATTACTGGAAGTGGAGACGTGTATAAAAATACATGTGACCAGGGGCGGCCCGTGACATAGGCAGACAAAGCGGCTGCCTAGGGCACCTCTGTTGGAGGGGGCACCACAGGGAGGACGAGAAAGAGAATAAATTAAATAAATCCAAACCTTCTTTAATTTACTTGACAATATTATAAAGTACATCCCTGATCTGATAATAACCATACCATATGCTTACATCAGTCTAAATGTGTTACAATAGTTGCAGCCAAGTATATACACTAAGATTACCTCTTTAGACAGAACCAGCCCGTGTAACGCTGCTGATCCACTAGCAAAGGTCATGGTTTCTGCCCTGGCGTGTCACAGCCCCCTGCAAGAGTGCGTTGTTGGAGTGTCCTGTTTGTGGTTGGGCGTGACTGAGCTCTTTCTTTTTTCCGTGTAATCACTTTAAAACTTTATTTCTGTGAATGTACTTGTGTTATCACTTACCATTGACAGCAACAACTTCTGACACTTTTTTTTCATGCCTCGTTACACATTCCCTGTAGGACTCCATCGGCGTGCTGTCGTCCCACGTCATGACGGACTGCCAAGGCGTTACTCTGCTGTTGGATACGCGCGTCGTGTTTGACACGCTCATTTGCATAAAGTTGGGCTCTGCTCAACTTTATGAGCAAATGAGCGCATGTGACCCCCCCCCCCAGTCGATTTGAACACAGCGCGTTCCCACAATGCTTTGCAGGAGCGCCTTCACACACCTGCACACATAAAGGCACATCCCATAGAAATGATTGGAGGTGGCGCGTCACATCCTTTGCTAGTGGATCAGCACCGTTAAAGTTATGCCATGTATCATACTCTACTAGCATTGGGTATAACAAGGAAGGCACTCCCTCCCACTGCTGGACAGTGTTATTCAACTATTGTTGAGACACATTAGGTAGTCATTATACTTACAATTAACGTGAATCATAGTTTAGAAAAAGTAGTAACTACTCTATTTTAACAGTGTTTACTCTATTTGTACTGTAAAGCACTTTGTGACCTGAAGATGCTGGGAAATCTAGCTCTACTGCTTGGAGGAGCAGCTTAGAAGGGTTTCCCAGTATGCATTGGGGCAGGGTATGTAAGTTATACGGTTTATTTCTAGAGAATCTCTTTTCAGACAGAGGTCATAAAGTGCTTTACAGTACAAAATAGAGTAAACACAGTTAAAATAGGGTAGTTACTATTTCTTCTTAACCATGAGTCACGTTGTTTGTAAGTTAGATGAGGTTTTGTTGAGTTTCATTTACATGACAAGTAATGATAACTTGTGAAGATGGGATAGCACTTATTCACCATGCCTAGAGTGCTTAAACACTGTGAGCCGACGCTGCATGTGACCATGTTTTTATTGATTCTCCCCGCAGGTTTGCACCACCCGAATCATCGAATTGTTGAAGCAAAACATGAAGGTTGTTCTGGGAATTGCATTTGCCATTGCCATCCTGCTGGTGAGCAAACATACACATTAGAAAACACAAGCCAAATGTGTCCCAGAGTAGGTTGTGTTTATAATACTAGATACATTGTGAGAGGTAGGAGAGCTGTGAGTATTTTGTTTATAGGTTTATTAACATTGTAGAAACAGAGGGATGTTTTTGGAAGGCAAGTGTCAGGGAAGGAGTGAAAGACGATGCATATGTATATAAAAACAGGGCATAAAGTAAACAACATCTGTCATCCCATCTTAAATAGTATGAGCAGAGTGGACACAAACCCTCGACATAAAGGGCTGTTTAAAAGCATGACATACAATAATGTGCTTTAAAAGTCTTGGGCAGCCTGTATCTTTTTTGCTTTTACAGGATTGTAGATGTGTGTATTTATTTAAAAAAAAATATGCAGGAAATATTACACAGTATTGCAACATAAATAAATAAAATCTGAACTAAACAGCTTCTGCAGGTAAAGTCAGTGTGCAGATTCAGTACATCTTTAGCTCTCAAGTTGACTGGATGTTTTTGTCTGTCTGGTTGATGACATAAAGGCTCTACAATATTAGTATTCTTTGCTGAAATGCATGACCACATATATACATTTCTCAGTCTTTGTTGTAATGTTCGTAAAACTAGACTCTACAGCAAATATTTAAACCGTATTAAAAACAAAAATGCATTATTTTGTTGGCGTATAATCCCATTTATGCACAAAGTCAGTCTGATTCATTACAAACCCTTTGGTTGAGATTGTATTGCTTAAATACAGTAAATTTAAAACTGAAATGAAATTAATTCTTAATTGTGTTGCTCTACTTTACAGATTTTTGGCATGGCCTTTGCCATGATCCTCTACTGCCAGATTGGCAAGACGGATACCGCCACCACAGCCTGAGGCAGCACATAGCCACGCTCCCTACTACCCGGCAATAGTCAGTCAGCAGCGTCCGAAGATCCACGTCCAATCCACCTCAATAACTTCATAACTTAACCTGTTGTTAATGTGTTAAAGATTGCACTGAGGTTTTGGTGAATTCATATTATTAACCTGGTGCGGTATGGAGTCCCAGAAGATGTGTTTTGCAAACATAGCTGTGATGCCGGTGTAAAGTCACCAATACAAAGTATGTTTTTAATTCACTGTATCTATAATATATGAGATTTTAAGGATGAATGCACTGATGATGATCTTTTTATCATGAGAAGATTTCCCAAAATGTCAAAATGTTCTTTAACATGACGCATAACTCTACATTTTCTCAAAACAAACCAACAACTAAAACTTCCAAACTGCCTAAGGTCAGCTGTCAAAACACATTTTTCCTGCAGTAATCCCATCTTAAATATATTCACATCAGACAGAAGCATTTTTCTTATTTCACTGAAGCCCAAATCATATCAATTTACTTGACATATACTGAGTTGAAGAGTAATTATTTGAAAAGTTTTCTGCCATATTTTATTGTGAATGTGTGCTTTTTTGGGACAAACAAATGAGCATCTTTAAATTCCAGTTTTATATAAGTTCACTACAATTACATTATCAAAACTAAAATTACACATGATACAAGAGGATAGTAACTATTTTAAAGTACCACACCTTGAGAATGTATTGTTTTTGGCACAAATGGGCATCCATAAGTGCCTGTTTTAACATTGCTAGTTTTGGAAAGTAGTAAAGTGTAAAATATCTATGACAAAATGTTTCTTTTCTCAGGAAGTGTAATTGACAACTGTTACTTTTTTCTTAAATGTCTGCTGTTCTAACATAACCTTAACTTTTCAGCAAATACTACTGCACAGATTTCATATCCTGTTGTTACTATTCATTCTTGTTCCACTGGTCTACAACTTTTTATTTTTTTGATCCTGAATACTTTTTAATAAGATGATGAAAGTCCTGGTTAGCTGTTGTTTCACTGTATTTGATCAACGGGTATTACACATATATATTGGTTTATGTACATTTATACAATAGATTTATAAATCTTCCACTAGAAAGAACCTGTAAAGTACATTTATTGTAATGTGCAGCCAGTGTATAAAGTAGATCTTGATCTATTTTATAAAAGCCAAGTGGCCTCTGTGTGCGTGCATGTACGTGTGTCTGGGGATTCACACAAACATCCAGAATGAACTGACTGCTGCAGTTTGTTGTACTTATGTATTTTTGGTTTACGGAATAGACTAGTAAAAATGGCACGTTGATAGGACCAGCATTTTGGTCAGCATCATGTTGCCATACCCAGAACGCTTTGGCGGTGACTGCTGGACAAATGCAGGACAGCATGCACAAATACACAGTAGCATAAAAACTACCACATCTAGAACCCATGGATACCCACAGGTTAATGCACTAGATCTGGAATTAAATCACAGAATTTCAGTTTTACCCATGACTGTTTCCTACAGCCAACCAGCATTTATTTTACGTTTGTTTATTAGTAATTTAAACTTTGTTTAGTGTCACAACTTTTATTCTGGAGGGTTTTTTGTACTTGTAGACCAGTGTTAATAGTCCAGTTTCATAAAATGTGTTTTCTTTGACTCTAAATCCTGTTATTGTTGCTTAAGAGACCTTGTGTATTACAGACATTATGAAATTTAGTATTTTGATCATCTGACTAGTTTGTGTGGAAAATCAAGTGTCATATTGTGATTTTTGTTGCTGTCTACTGAGGAATTATTAAATTCATCATAATTATGATAAGAACTCCTCAGACTCTCAAGCATAATTTAAAAGTGCTAACACATCATGACATACTTAATGTCTCTCCTCATTTTGAATTCTGTTGCATTAAAGAACCAAGAAATATTAAAGATGCATTTTAAATAGTATTTAGGCTTTGCTATGGACCCTCTCAACTACATTCCAGGACCTCATGGGGTCCCCAGGCCATACTGCTGTACACGTTGTGATGAAATATAACAGAGGACGTCTTTGTTTGCATAACGACACTCTGTAGTCGATGTGTTTCTGTGCTGTTGAAACTGGTTTTGTCACTGTTCCAACTGTCCAAATACAATAAAAGATGAAGGGGAACTCTGCTGCAGCTGTCTGCCTCTGTCCTTGTCACTGCTGAAGCTGTGAAACGTTCAATCCCTGATGAAGGCCAGGGCTCGATTTCTCTCGTTGTCATCCTCCACATAGGATAAAACCGTTTTATTACATGAATAAAAACCAAGTCCTCAAAGTTTACCATTATCATTACCATTACCAAAACTCCACAGGATCCATTCTGTTCATCAAGTCAGCTGTTTATTAATTGATAGTGAATCTTTGCTGGAGGAATAGTACTGCTCAGCTTAAGTCAGTGAGAGTACACGAGCAAATGATCAAGCTAAAAAAATTGTACTTTTTGATTTTTGCATTGACAAGTCTTAATGTTTTTCTGTATTTCAACTGAAACACACCAGTTTACATTAGAGCAGTACTATTAATGGTAGATGCAGCCATTGTCGTGCTGATGCCTCTATACCATCTTAGTTTTAGTGAAACGTACTGAAGGCGTCCATATTTGGATAAGAAGTTGATGCTGTGTAGGAGTGAGGCGTTAACCTGAAGACATAGACTTCATGAGCCTGTTTACATGACCATAAAAATCTAATACCTGGGAATAATCAGATAATTATAATAATCAGATCTGATGTGTTTACTTGCACTTCAGAAATATAGTCATTGAGAAACCCTTAACATATATCAGTGCATAGTAACTACTGGATAATGTACAGATAAGTATCACAGAAGTACCGTAGAAGAGTAAAAGACATGATCAAATTTTGATCAAATATTGAAGTTTTAGGTTATTTCCCAAATCCAAAGGCGTATTTACACTCTAAAGTGATTTTGATTTGAATGAGAAAATGAAATGAACTATAGGGAGAACAAACCTGTTTTTTTTTTGTTTTTTTTCTACCATTAGAAGAACATCTCAGAACAGACAATCACCAGTACCAAGTCTCCTGGTTGAGGGTCGGTCTATATCTCCAGACAAAGACTGTTTGTTGAGCAGTTATATTTACATTTTTGTTTAAAGATTGCAAACCAGGATTCAGCCTCAATGTCAATAAACTTACACAGTAACAGGCTGTTTTATTCCTACAGGCAGATGTCAGGTGTGGCAGGATGACATTAGCACAGCTGTCATAAATGTATGTCCTGCTATGCTGGTGGTGAATGAATGTGAATGGGTCTCAGTACTATGACAGTGTGTGATGATTAATAGTGGAAGAAGTCATCACTGAAAGTACTAATAGCACACAGAAGAACTGCATCCAAAACAGTACAATATGTAATTATTATCAGACAATGCAGTTTAAGTATGAAAAATAAAAGGAGTCAGTGATCAGTAAAAACCTCCTCTGTCAATGTTTTGCTATTATACTCGTATATAATGTTTTTGATTCATTTTACTGACGGTTTACTGAATTTTACTGAAGGTTAAGCTCATTTGAACTATTAAACATACCAAGGTCAAGGTTTATTTATATAGCATACTTAAAACAGACATTTCTGCCCTAAAGTACTGTACATGATCATGAAAAAAGTCAATGACAATAGAATAAAACAATAGTTCATGCATTCAAATATCAAAATAGTAAACACTAAAGGGAATAATTTAAAACTCTAAGATGAATAAAATGTCTCGGTCAGCTCATGTTAAAAGCCAGTGCAAAGAAGTGAGCCTTTTCTTGCTCTAGTCAGGGGTGCTGAATCCTGGTCCTTGAGAACTTCTATCCTGCATGTTTTAGATGTTTCCCTCCTCCAGCACACCTGACAGTCATCATCAGGCTTCTGCAGAGCTTGATGACACGCTGCTCATTTGACTCAGGTGTGTTGGAAGAGGGATATGCACCAGAACAGAGAAAACGGAGAATACTAATGTTTTGTTTTGTTTTTTTTAGGCAAAATATATCATTAACTGAAGATAAAACAGTGTTTCCATCCACTGTCATTTACCAAACCCCATGGGTTTTATTGCTAAATCAGTGTTGTAGAAGATGACTGTTTCCATGTTCATTACTCAGCCTCTGAATGTCCAAACTGGTCATATCTGGTGACCATAAAGAGATGTCAAACATTTTACACCAGTTATTTGCATGTTTTGATAGCAATAGTGGATCAACAGGTATGTAAACATTTTACATCAGTAGATACTTTTGGTCACCAGTGGATATTTGGGTCCTTGAGGGTTAATGTTATAAAAGTGTGGCTAAATTAGCATTATCCCAGGTATGTTTTATATCTAATGGACAGTTGTTCTTCTCGGATCAATCAATGATGGATGAAAATTTTCCATCACATGCTATAGCAGCTGCCCTGCATTTGTCTGTCATGGATTATCATCAGCACTTCGGGGTATGAAAGTTATTTATATGATGTAGAAACATGGCTGAGTGTCTGCAGAGGAATCAGCCAAGAGCTGCAGGAGTGTTTATCGTGCATACACAGACACACACATGTATGGACATAAACACACGCAGACAGTTAGCCCATCCCCTTCAGTTATTTTTAGCCTAAAAATCAACAGAGCGCCATGGTCAGTGACGCTACTGAATTCCTTTCTTCCCTGTTAGAATCTCTTCTTTCACATACCTACTATTTACTGTCAACCCTTTTGTTTACATTGACATGAACCAAAACAAATAAAGGAGTAAGGAGTAAAATTATTTCACTAGCTGTCAACTGAACTCACATGAACACCATATTATACTACCTAATGAATGGACACATATTGTTTCTTTCTATTGTAAAACAGGCCTGGAGACTCAACATATCAAAAAATGGATTTTCCATTCATGAACTGATCATATTTGGAGGCTTGAAAATGATTCATTTTGAATTTCTGCTGATATGTCTTATTGCAAACACTCTGGATCCTCAACTCAGATTTTAAAGTGACTCCATATCACAAAAACAACATCAGATTTAGAGACATGCAGGTCCTGGGTGGAGCACAACAGTCTGCAGACCAACAGTGAAACATGTGATGTGCATGAACTCTGTACAGGACCATGACACTGCAGCCCTGGTGTAGGAGTTAGTAAGCAGTTACTGATGTCATTATTGCAGAGACTCATGCAGATAACATGCTGATGTGTGAACATCTGATCATTGTCTTTACAGTGTATCTTAAAAGATCCAGTCTCCGGAAGAGGTGGCACCATGGAGAAACACACATAACACACCCAGTTTTTATATAGGGATCTGCAGTTTCTTGAGTCCTTACCAGGACTCCTTTCCTCATGTATTTGTCTGTCCTGAGATGTGAGCGGAGGAGTTGAGGAGGAGACAGTGAAAATGAAAGCTATTGTGTTAAAATAAATGGTGGTTAAATATGTGTGTAACAGCTGCATCATGATACTGATGCATTTTATGATCTGTCACATGACTGTATGTAGACTTGAATAAGAATAACTGATCAACTGAACAATATCACCAGAAAACAGGTGAAAATGTGGATGGAACTGACATAAAAAAAAAGAATTATACATGCATGCATACATGTGAGCAGGGGCTCAATTTGGTGACAAATGGAACAGTAAAATCTATATTATAAAAGCTAAGTGTGTGTGTGTGTGTGTGTGTGTGCGTGTGTGTGTCTGGGGACTCACACAAAATCCAGAAAGAGCTGACTGCTGCAGTTTCGCATACTTATGTTTTTTGGTTTTTTTATGTCAAGGAACAGACTAGCAAAAACAGCAAGTTGATAGGACCAATAGTTTATTAGTAATTTTGGAATATAATAGCCTTATAATCACATTGCTATACCCAGAATGCTTTGGCGGTGACTGCTGGACAAATGCGGTACAGCATGCACAAATACACAACAGTGTAAAAACTACCACATCTAGAACCCATGGACCCCCCCCCATGGGTCAACAAGCCAGTAATAGCATAAGAGCCTATAAACAATAAGAATAATGAATTGAAATGTTTACATTTACAAACTATCCTTTCCCAAAAATTTAATAACCTAAAAAAAACTGACATTTCCAAATAAAAATAAGTGCTTTTTTAAAAAAAATATGATGTTTTAACTTATCATTTAAACATATACATTACAAATCAGATCTGCAAAGGCACAAAACATTTAGTGACAGGCTAAATACATTGTTTAAATGTTGACATTCATCTCATCTCATCTCATCTCATCTCATCTCATCTCATCTCATCTTCATCCGCTTATCCGGGGCTGGGTCGCGGGGGCAACAGTCTAAGCAGGGATGCCCAGACTTCCCTCTCCCCAGACACTTCATTCAGCTCCTCAGAGGGACCCCAAGGCGTTCCCAGGCCAGCCGAGAGAAATAGTCTCTTTTGGAACTAAAATGAGTTTTACACCCTTGACTGTTAATATGTTTAGTGTGGGGCAGTTTTGGCCCCTGGGCCATATGTTTGACACCCTCTGAGAGACCAAAAATCATCATTAAAAAGGGTAAAAGCAAGTAAGTGATACAAGCAGTAAAAGGGGAAGATAACTAAATGTAATAAGACTACTAACTAAAAACAATAAAATAATATATTATTATATACCTGAATTCACAACATACTACATGTGTCAGTAAGTGTTGAAGGGATGTCTTACGGTTTTATTACGTGCATTTTATTGTGCTTTTCATATGCACATTTAATTTGTCATTTCTAAAGTCCTGCTCCTGCTGTGGTTCGTCTTATATCTGCTTGCTGTATCCTCAGTCTTTTCTCCTCATAGAGTTCATAAAAAGAGTTTTATTTCTGGGTTAGAAGGGAAGCTTGAGAGTTTCAAGCAGCAAAAAATAGGAAAAATAGAAGAATTTAAAGATGTTTATAATAACTCCTCAGTGTGCCTCCTCCATGGCAACTGCAGTTGAGGGTCATGGGTATTGGAGTATTTTGACCATATTCCAATACCCATGACCCTCAGCTGCTGTTGCCATGTGGAAGGAATATTTTGACCTGTCAAAGTTCTGCAGAAATGAGATTTCTCAGGAGCAGACTAAAAAAAATTCAGGCAAGTGATGAAATCCGAAACGTAAGTTACATTATTGATGAGAGTCCCGTGTTTCTGTTCAATCATGTAACAAGAAAAAGAATGTGAGTACAAAATAGGAAAAACCTTGGGAGGAGACCAGGAAGAGCCGGAGGAAGTCCAGCGGAAGCAGGTGTCAGGGGTCTTTTGTTGAGTCTGCTGTTGACTCAGAGGGTTTGGATGCATGTCAGCCTGTGTGCACTTTGTTTTAGAAACCTCTTAGTTACGTGTTTATCAAAAGTGCATAAACAAACTCTTACTGATACTATCATCCTTATCACGTTGTTTCTCTTTAATCTTCCGCTGCCTTCACTTTACTTTCTTTCTCCTCTCCTCCTGTTTTTCTTACCTCTCCTTCATATCTCCTCCTCTCACTATCTTGTTTTAATGATAATTAGATGTAACCCTGAGTGACCTCATCCCTTCATTTCCTTCCTCTCCTCATTATTGCCTTCCTGTTCTTGTTTTCCTTCCACTCCTCACATCTCTCAAGTGCTCTCCATCCACTCCTCATTTCATCTAATATTTCCTGTTTATATATATATATATATGTATATTTATAGACTATATATCTTCTTTCATTTATTTGCTCCTCATTCATGCTTATGTACTTTGTCACTTCTCTATTTTCCTTACTTTTATTGTTTCCTCTAATATTACCTTCCTCTTTTTTTTTTAACCTTGTTTCTCTCCTCTCCATGCTCTATTTTTCATCTACTTTTCTTCTTTATCTAATTTCCTCATTAGCTCATAAAGGGAATCTGTTACTGAAGTGTTTGATGAAGTTTCCTGTTGGCAAAATGTAGCTACATTAGCTATTATTAGCATCAATTCAGTATTGTCCTTTGGCTGGCCTGCTAATACCACCGGCTAGCGCCAGTCTGTGTGTTTATACATAGCCTAGAGTTAACATCACTATTATCAAATGCAACTGTATGTGTTAACATTCATCTTAATTTACTAGTTTCTGTCCAACATATTGTATATTATATTGTATATGGCCAGGGTTTTCAATAAGTTAATGTTAGCATGATGAGTTTACCCTATAAACTCCATCATCTCATGCAAATATAAACATCTGACCAAGATGATGACTGCAGATGTGTCCCAAATCTGCCCCCCCCCCCCATGAAAGGCAGTTTAAACAGTACAAATCTGATATATGTTCTAACGCTGATATGTATCTGATATTTTGCATTGTGACTTAAGTCTGAATGGCCAGATAAATCGCATTGATCTGACCCTTACATGAGTGAAATGTGATAAACGTCACAATTCTGCATCTCAGGTGAAAGAGCAGTGATAAAAACACATTTACTTCTTTAAACACAGTGTGTGCCTGCATAGTCACATATAACGCCAGGACCTCTTTTATGCACTTCAGGGTCACATTCTGTTCATAGTCAAAACTGATAGAAGTTGCATTTAATGTGTAATATGAATGGGCATACACACACAAAAAAAATCAAATTTGACCAAAAAAAATCCATATTTTGCATTAAGACCTGCTGTCTGAACA
The DNA here is from genome assembly GCA_029814645.1 of Fowleria isostigma. NCBI lineage: Eukaryota > Metazoa > Chordata > Actinopteri > Kurtiformes > Apogonidae > Fowleria > Fowleria isostigma. Next base: position 27,017,656 of record JAPTGZ010000005.1, on the reverse strand, counting down.
TAGCGTAAGTGATTATTTCACTGTTTTCCTTTTTTCTTATTCCTCCTAATTGTGTCCTTTTTTATTTTTTTGGCCCCATTTTATCTCCATGTTTCCATGTCCCCAGTCACATTTGTTATTGTGTACAATTTCTCCTGTTTCTCCTCATCTCCACTCACCTTCCCTTCCTCTTCTTTCCTCATATAGATTTTTCTTTTTTGCTTGTTTTCTTCACTTCCTCTCATTTTCTGTCTTCTTTCTTCTCTCCTCGTGTCACCTCTCCTTGTTTCCTCGACTGCTTCACTCCTCTCCTCTCCTCTCCTCTCCAGCTGATCTTCCAAACTTGGTCATGTTCTTCGTTCTGCAGCCAAATACTGGGAGCTTTAAACAGCATCCATCACACACTCACACACACACTCACACAGAGGGCTCTGGCCTTTACTCTGTTTCTATTTTAGCTCGACTCTCTCAGACGGTGGTCATGGCTCGCTGCAAGAGTTACTTGCGAGGACTGGACATCTGTGTGACTGTGCTGCTACTGGTGAGAGAACCGCTAACTGCTATCTGTATGTTTGTGTTTGATGAGGAGCAGCTGGGATCAACAGCGGGGAGAGTTAGAAAATCCACTCCATCAATCCTTAACATATGCATTTTGTCAGGTTTAACTTTTGATTTAATTTTTCTCTCTTGAGAGTAGCTTTATACATGTCAGACTTTCTTAACTCTAAATAAAAAATAACATTTATAGCAAAGGAGTATCAGCTAAATCTGATCCTGAAGCTGTCTGACTTCCAGGAAATTGATAATGAATCTACATGGAAAATTTGAAATGTTGTAATTAATTGTACTTCTTTGTTATTATCATTATTATGTTGTCATTGCTCATAAACACTGTGATTTCTGTTATTTTTTAATGTACTGATCCATTATTAGTGAACATGCTTTAGTTTCACCTGTACATGAGTTGATGGAGATGATGTGATTCAGGGTGGAGCGGACCACTGACCACATTATTGTGTGGATTTATTCATAATTCAAACATGAGTCTGTACAAATGAATAGATAAAACACTGAGACTTTTCATGTCTCATGTCAAACTGAATTTGTGCTTTATCTGAATTTTGTTTTACCTGTCACTGCTTCATCTATTCAATTAAATCAATACAAAATCAGCTTTTATTTAAA
>JAPTGZ010000005.1:26987082-27000131 GCA_029814645.1 Fowleria isostigma | reverse complement strand
TTGTATTATGTTATGATTGTGCTTGCTTCTTCTGTCACTTGTCTGTATGATCATTTTCGGAAGTTTGGCGCCGGTCGTGCTGGCTGCCTTCTTGATAATTTCCTGTAAAGGATCAATAAAGTATATATTCATTCATTCATTCATTCATTCATTTTCATTCATTCAAACCATTAACTCCAACAGGAAACTGCTCTACCATTGTCTTATATGTGAACTTTTACACTGATCTATGAGGAAAATGTGTCCAGAGTATGAGTAATGAAAACTGACCAAGTTTAAGTCACTAATAAAGAAGAACTGAGTAAAAATTGCTGATTATTTCAGTTTCCGAGATACAGTCTTGGGTCAAAATGCGAAATTCTAAGAATTTATGACTGAATGGGTTTTACTCAAAAGGACTGTTTGTCTCAGAGCTACCAGATCAACTATAAAACACTGTCTGCACATACATAAATATATTGTATAAATGTACATAAACACTTTATCATATATATTGAAAACATCAGCTAACCAGCAGTTTTTTCCAATTTATCTTATTAAGGTACGTACAATTTAACACACTGAATCCGTGAGGGAGTCCATTTCTGTGACCAACAGTGAAAACTCCTGTTACAATATAACCCACATTTGGCTTCGCTGTTTTGTCTCGGTTTTGATGTCTGTATTTGTTTATCACCATGTTCTTTTTCCTTTGTTGCAGAACTTCATTGCTGTACAGACACCAATAAAAAAAAATCATCAACTGTCGTTTTGCGTGCAACAGGTTCCGACATGACCATGAACACACCTGCTTTATTTTATTTCAAACAGTGCCTGAGCGTTAGAACAATGTGTGAACTTAAACACTGAGGGGAGGAAATGAAAGGTTTAAGAGATGATATACACATTTGTTGATCTTATGTTGATCTTTGTTGATCTCTAGTGAAAATAAAAAAACTATTGTGTAAAGTTGTCTTTTCAAAGTGCTTTTTGAAACTGGATAAACAGTCATCTGTGCATTTTTCAGAGGTGGCAAAAGTACTCATTCTGTACCTAAGTAGAAGTACAGCTACTTGAGTGAAAAAATACTCCGGTAAAAGTCGAAGTACTGATTCACCTCTGTTACTTAGGTAAAAGTAAAAAGTACAACCTCTCAATTGTAATAAAATGCAGTTTTACTTTTGTATTTTATTACAACCTCTCAATTGTAATAAAATACAAAAGTATAACTGCATTTTTTTTTGCCATGAATGAAATAATACTTATTTAGCCAGACAAAATCATAAAAGTTTCAGTTTTCTAATTTCACAGTGAATGAAGCGACAAATTTTACATACTGTCACATATGTTTAATTTGAAAAAGTAACGAGTCTATTCTGAGAATGTAAGGAGTGTAGAGTACAGATATTTAAACAAAAATGTAGGGAGTAAAAGTCAGAAGCTGCCAGAAGAAAAAATACTCAAGTAAAGTGCAGATACCTAAAAAATCTACTTAAGTATAGTAACGAAGTACTTATACTTTGTTACTTCCCACATCTAGTATTTGTACACTACACCTCAGAGCAGCAGTATTCTACGACATAACCCTCATTCACAAACACTGCCTTCATTATAGGTTGACAAAAACTCACATCCTCAAAAGAAACTGTTTTTATCTAAGCAGCAATTTTGGTCAAGTGCCTCACATATAAAACAAACAAATATATGTTTAAGAAGAAAAAAGTCCAAAGTAAGAAGCGACTGATTGAGAAACTCATGAAGCTGTTACATGTAGTGGTGGTGAAAGTGAGTACATTCTCAGATTTACAGATCCCTTCTGCATGTTGTAACTCTGTGCCCACCTTCACACACACACTCACTTTGCCGCCAGTTTATCCCAGCTCACATACTGCACATCATCACACACTGTGTTTCACACACACGACTTCACTTCACCTCCGGGAGACAGGCACTAACAACTGAAGATGGCAAAAATTAACGGATGTCTTAAATGCCTTTTTATCTTCTTCAATGTTGTGTTTGCAGTGAGTAAAAAAGACTTTTTTTTATATGTAATTGTTTTGCTTTGTTGCTCTCTCATGAGAGGAAATGTTCAAGAATTAAGGACATAAAAAGGATGGTTTAGTTTTTATCTTTTTCATGAAATTTGTTCTTTTTTAAAAGAGATTCCAGTGTTTTGCTTCCAAAACTTTAAATGTGGAGATTTTAATTGGAAAAGCAAATAGAAAAACAGGGTACGAAAGAAAAAAAAAAGCTTATTAAAAAGTTGTTTTAAAAGTTCTGATTTTAAAAAGCATAAATTTCCATTATCAATGCAAAAACTAATAATGTGAGAAGAAAAACAGCACAATTCACAGTTCAAGTCAGATTTAATGGTATATGTTGCGTAACAAGTAATTTCCAGTAAGAGAGAGAGAGAGAGAAAAAAAAAAAGAAAAACATATGAAGAGCGAGCCGTTCCACAAACCTCGTCAGGATGGGTCACATTTCAGTGGGATTTAGAACCCCCTCCCCAAAAAAAAAAAAAAAAAAAAGTGACTGCTTTTCTTCTGTATAATGAGGCTTAATTCCTTTCTGCGTCAGCCATGTTTTCTCCCATGCTCTGAAAACAAACTAAGGACAGTGAACTGTTTTCAGATTTTTAAACATGAAAATTGTCATAAATTGAAGAAAATTGTTTCAAAAAGATACTATTAAAAATAAATGAAACTTCCATTGTAATTAATAAAAAAAAACAAAAAACTTCATAATTGATGCAAAAACAACTGGACTAAAAAAACACATTCATTTGTATTTGATAACCCAAATTGTTTAAATGAATATTTTTGACGTAGATTTCATAAAATTAAAGCAAACACATGTTTAATGTAACCCAGTATCCGGTTGACTGACTTCAGTGGGTTAAATTTTTCCACTCTTACCAGGTGCCAGTTGTTCAAACTCTGTCTCCCTCTACTGTCTCAGTCTGAAAAGGCACGAACCAGGAAAACAAACCATAGAAACTCCATCTTGGGTTTGTGTGATGTGTGAATAAAGATGTTTTGAAGCTCATATATGTCCAGTTTTCTGACAAACCATTTTAATCCTCTCAAAAATAACAAATAATTCTGGTTAAGTCATGCAAAGAGTGCTGTACTAAGATGTTAAAATATACTTCTTGACTGTGTAAATGGTGAATATTGAGATTTTTGCAGAATTTCTGTCGCTGTACTGTACTTTAAAAGTTATATTTTATAAAATGCTTCTGCTATGTTCCCATTTTAACCTGAAACGACCTCAGTAATTTTGTTCTCTGGTTGCATTTTACTCCGCCCTCCTCCTCTGAGTCAACACCCCCAGATACAAAGGGGACTGCCCCCTTCTCAGCTTCCTCCAAGTTTTCTTTGAAGCTGGAGCCTGTAACGTTTATACATTTTCCACGGTTGCCTGTCATAGCAAGACAGCAGATTTCAGTAACACTGTTGGCTCGGCGCAGTGTGAGCTCATCAGACCTGAGGGTGGTGGGGCTACAGCGTCTAACAGAACTCACTCTACATTTAATGTCCTTAAATGTTTACAGGTTCACTTTAACCCTAGGATAGTGTTGGAGTCTGTGGGACATGTTTTCATTTTTATTAAAAGAAAAATGATGACTAATTATTTTTTAATGACTTTTTTCCTTTCATATTTCAATTATATTACATTTTATAATAAATACATAAATTAATTTAAAAATAAATAAATTGAGTAGCTCTTAACACTGTAAGCCCGAATTAGTTGAGTTTATGTAAAACTGAATTTTTTAAGTACATTTAACCTAAAATCTCAGATAAATGTATTTAAAAAATTCACATTAATCATTACTTAATTTTTTGTGGCAACCACTTTTCTCAATTTTTTTTTTTTTTTTTTTTTTAAAGTATCTTAACTTATCTGGGCTTACAGTGTAATTCATAAATGTCATCTAGCAAAGACAAAAGGCAAATATTAAATATATATGCTTTTTATATTGGTTATAATTGGGATGATATAAAAATCTGTTATGTATTTTAACGTAAAATTGTTTGATTATGTTGAATTAAAAACCCACAAATGCAGCGGGGCCACCAGACCCATGAACACCACACAAGGGTTAACTGTAATGTCCAGACACTGGCCTGTATTTTGTTGTACTAACTAATGTTATTTATTTTAGATCATTGGATGCTTCTTGATCTTCGGGGTGGTGAGGGCCACCAGTGTCAGCAGCCAGGTACTACATCAACAACTACAGCACATTTTGAATCCATTATAGTTCAAACAGTACACGTATAATCTACCGCACGTTTCAGATCCAGACATGTGAAGTAACGAATTACAGAGTAGATTAGAGACACATAATTCCCCAATCAATTCTTGAATCATAACAAAATTGTAAAGACAACTGATCAAGAGGTTCAGTGACTATTTTAAGCAAAAATGACAAGCATGCCCATTAATCTGTATTTTTTTTTTGTCTCATATAAATAAATCCAAAGGACGTGTCTATGTGAAGATGCTTACTCTGTACATGGGTCCTATTCTAAGATGCATGTATAGTGTAAATTTTGAGTTTGTTAATCCTGAATTAAGGTTTGGATTTTCAAAGTGAGTTCAGCCCAACCTGACGTGACAATTGGCCGTTTCATTTCCTCTTTCACACAGATGATGTAAGCTTGTATTTAAAGTGCAGATATATACATGGTCACACACTCAGAGTTTAACTGAAGATCACCTTTGCTTTTCAGAAGTACGCAGATTAAAAGGTAATGGTCGCTCAGATGCCGGTTCCTAGTGATCTCCTCTGAATTTACTGTGATGAATACAAAATAATAAATACTCTTGAATCAAAGTGTCATTTAAAAAATATAGCTGGATAATAAGGTATTATTATGTGCTGAGTGGAGTTGAATTGTGTTCTCTGCCCTTATTTTCACACATTATGACTGAAAATATAACATAATAAAATCTGTCCCTTTTAGGTTTAGGTTTATTCATCATCCATAATACAGAAAATACAAACAAATTAATGAGGCTGATTTTAAGTTACCGACTGTGAATTCATAGACTGAGTGGGCTTGGGCAGAATGCTCACAGTTGTGGAAAAACTATTAGACCACTCTAGGTTTTCTTCAATTGCGTGTTTCATTTTAATTCCTGGTACAACTAAAGGTACATTTGTTTGGACAAATATAATGATAACAACAAGAATGGCTCATAAGAGTTTAATTTGTTTGTTTTTAATTTGTCTGTTTTAGTCACATGATACACACAGGAGTTAGTACTTGATTCATAACCATTGTTTCTGATGATTTTTGATAATCTAATAATTTTTTCTGTGATTGTATACGTCTCGCTTACATTCAAATCAAAATTAGTTTTATTCTACCGATCAAAACATCAAAAATCAATCCTGCTTGTATCCCTCCAAAATATCTTTACAAACCATTGTTTTGAAAACCGTTAATGAGTGTCTTTAAATGTACATTTATAGAATTCCATAATTCAACTGCAAATACATCTTTTTAAACCTTTACCAGCTTTTTGTCCAGTAAACATACAGACACCTGTGAAATCAGACCTGCTTTTCCATATTGAAAAGAACTTTTGAACAGACTCTGGGAGTGACTTTTGTTTGGTTCGAGACATTATTTGCACAGTTTTATAAGCAAACCAGTCATTGAATTTCATAACATGGGAGTTTAGAAACAGTGTTGTGGTTTCTTTCTGGTGAGTGGATTTTTTAATATGCTGACAAACTGACATTTCAGGAGGTCAGAATAGTTCAGTCTCAAGAAACCTTAAATAAATACATTGTTGGTGTGTTTACATAATATGATAATTAAAAAAATATGCCTACACATACCAAAATCAGAAATCCACAATCACAGACACAATGAAGGAAAATGAATATACAACTACAGGATGATGTCAATATTTAATAGTGTGTTGAAGTTGAAGTTAGTATGTTCAAATGTCCACCACTCTTCAAGTCTCTGACATGATCATCTTAATAATAAGTTGTATAATTTTTAAATGCATACTGCGTTTGATTCTTATGGGACTATAAATTAATTTAAAATCCATTATGGACACCAGTGGAAAATTAACAAATCATAGAAACTGTTATCATTGTATTTTATTATTATTATTCTTTAATATCCTAACTACTGTCTTCTTTATAGGTACTGTTTTTTTTGACAAATGTTCATATTGTCTGCACACACATCATGTATTTCTGGACAAATCTTTATCTCCACTTAACATGGCGCCTCTGTGTTTTGTTTACCAGTTGCCATGGTGAATCATTACACTCTCAGCTCCAGTGATAATGGCTGTTCTCATTCGCCAGGCATACGCTGAACTGAGAGTTAACATATTCTGAGTTGACTGAACTAACTCAGATCAGCTGTTGTGGAACTAAAACCTCTGAGGTTGACCTCTCAGGATTCAGTAACTCAGAGCTCTGAGTCAGACTTTAGTTAAACTTTCTTCTTGGAACAGGGCCCCGGTCCCCAGGTGTTAAAAAAACAGAAACAATATGAGACATTCATGATGTAATACAAAACATCCAAACCTGATCATGTAAATTTACACAAAAAAAGAAACCAAAACAACCAATATGTGGACGTCTACAATAACTGAACCAGTCCTAAACACAGTCCTGTGTTAAAAACCCCTTTGTAATAGAATGGCATGACAAAAGTTAAATAAAGGGAACTTCTGGGGACATTATTCATCAGAAGAATTACATATGAACACGCACTTTCCCTGGTGTTGTATTTCTACTGATTCTATTTGGACCAGTGATATCTGAGAGCAGTCAGTTAAATATCTCCAGGGTTTTGGAACGCTGGTTGATAGAATCAAATAAAAAACATCACTGAAGATCTCTTTGGGCAACAGTAAAATACATGGGCTGTACTTAAATCAGGCTAAATTATCAGCAAATTAATTAAAAAAGAACTGTTAAATGCATCCCCTGTCTGGATGTCAGTTAATTCCTCCACATGATTTTACTGACTTTTAAAAATGTGTTTTATTTTACTGTTAGAATAAGCAAACAAACACAGAACACATACAGTTTGGTGTTGGTTGTTTTGTGAGTTTTCTTGTTTTGTTTGGTTTTTTTTTTTTACTTCATAAAAGGCTCAATTTGTAAGATTAGTATAACAAATAAATCTTACTGTCATCAGAGCTGGCAGCATGAAACCTAACCTAAAGCTGTGATGTTGGTGTGCAAACCAAACATAAGACCTTTAATTCTCACATAAGAAACTTAATAGTTTTATGGGAGGGGACATAATATACAAAAATTTCTGACATAATATTAAAGTTCACAGCTGAGACTCTGTGGTTAACTCTTGAATGTTTTAACTATGAGGCAGTGTCTTTGTAAAAGCTGGATTCCATCATAGTTGCTTTAAATGGAGTCCAAGCCCTGTGGTCGCCCCCTGGTGGCAGGTACATGTAAAACTCCTAAATCCTGTCATGTTAGTGGGACGTCTCTCATCAGGCTGATTCCGTGTGAACATGAAAACTGGAAACTTGAATAGTCTGCACAAACTAGTGTCTGTTTACAACCTGTTTCTTGGGCTTTTATGGGGCAAAAAATCTGGTGAGCATATTTCCACTTTTCAGCATCTTGATTGGAAGCATAATGTTAATTCTCACTGAGGGGAAAATCCAAATCTGAAAAAATTAAATATGAACCAGAAACACGTGAAGGTTGTAAGCTTTTTGTTTATTGCTAACAAACATAAACTGACCCTTTGGCCATTTTGCAGAAAAAAATAATCATGATTACATTTCAAGTTATTCTTCATTCAATAGTCAGTCCTTCCAGAAGCTGAGGCAGAATGCGTCTGTTTATCTGGCGTGTAGAAAATCAAACCTATGTGCCAGACGTATCTGCCAGAAACTCTCTCTGCTTGGGTCAACTGATGCTGCCAAACAGCTTTCCATTACAGAATTTTTGGCAGAATCAAATAGATTTCCTGTAAGTCAGTTTGTAGGGTAAAACAAGGAAATGGGGATCAGATGTGAACAATAATTACAAGTGGGTTGTAATTGTGCCAGGGTACAAAAACAAAAGGGGAGCTGAGTTTGTTTGTGTCTAAACTTAGCCATAAGGTGTTTCCATTTTGTTGTAACCAGGGCCGTTTCTTACTATAGGCAAACTAGATGAATGTGTAGGACCCCCCAAGCCACCAGGGGGCCCCAAAGCTGCACATCCGGACTCATCTGAGGAGAATTAGAATCCGAATCATGTTTATAGCCATGTAAGTAAACAGGGTTCACATTACTAGGAATTTGCTTCAGTGGTTTGGTGCAAACATACAACATCGAGTAGGTAAGAAGCATGCAGTAAAAAATAAAATAAAGTAGAATAAAATAAATAAAATTATAAGAGAGTAAGCGGGTTAGGAAAATGAATGAATGAATGATAAAACAAGTAAGACGAGTTCAAAATATACAATATATAATATAAAATGTCAAATATTTTAATACAACTACAAATATAAAATGTTTTGTCTTTATCTGTAACCATCTCACGTGTTTATTACATCCTTTATATACCTAAAAAAAATAAGTAGGATGTAAATAAAACAAACTCTAATGATAAGCATTATTAGATCATTATTAGATCATATTTGTTGGACTGCACTGTCACAGTTAGTGATGTATTAGATGTATTATTAGTAGGATGAGAATGATTGACAGCTACCTGCCTACCATTCCTGTTAGCGAGAGTATTAAAACAAACATGGCATGGCATGTTTGTTGTCGTAATGGCATAAAAAAAAAGTTATCTCAGAGGTAGTTGTAGTTTCTTGTTTAAAGAAATCTTTTTTTTTTTTTTTTTAAACCATTGTCTTTTTATTAAATTTTTCTTACATATAATGCAAACATTAACTAAGCATTACAGAGAAGAGGAAGAAAGAAAAAACAAAATAAAACAAGGAAAAAAACACACAAATAAAAACAAGGAAAAAATCAGAACAATCCCTAAACAATAATGAAATAATAATTAGTTTCCTGTCACCAGCCCAACACAGTCCCTCACCTGTCAGAATGTAGTCGAGTTAGATAAAAGAAAAAAAAAGGTCCATAAGTCAGATTATTTTATGAATTCTGGAATATGTCCAGAAAAGGGCCCAGTAAACATGTTTTAAACACTCAAAATCTGTTTGGGTTGTTGTTCTCCTTGTATTATAGTTTTTATCAGTTTAACTTGTCTGAGTGGCTCAACTTACGATGCTTAATTTTAACTGTTGCCTGTTTTCCTCATGAGATGTAATAGATTGCATTTTAGTTGAACATCTAAAGGCTTAGGAATCTCTTCATCGTAGTTTGACAAACTAGGGGGCCCCAAATAGCCTCTTGCTTAGGGCCCCCACAAAGCTGTTACCCTCTACAGCCTTGGGCGACGCCATGGCTCACCTGGAGGGTCATATTTGTACTCGTTTGCCTGTCTGTAGAAAACACAAAGTAGGGAAAAGAATCTCAAATCCAGCCGTGCGTAGCGTGGTGTAAGTTATACCAGAAAGGTCATATTAAAAGGCAAAGTTTTTCTAAGAAGATTTGAGTTAAAAAAAAAAAGCAGCTGGTTTGCATTTGTGAAAATAAATCCATGGCATGCACAGAGAGCACAATATCCTTAAAACCTGTTTACAAATGTGTATAACAAGCCATAGTGGGTGAGTTGTAAAGAGGAGGGGAGCCGCGCAGACGCAACGGGGGCTTTTTAATTTCTTCTCTTAATGTAAAACAGATGATTCTCATGGTTTCTACTTTTTCAGTGTACACACAGGAAAAACAGGAAGTTTCTCACAATGTTATCTGATTAGAAATACTGCGAACTTTACATCAGAAGTAACGCTGACACATGGTCCCTGTGCGGTCCCCTTGAGAATTCAACATCACATCTAATCCGTGTTCCATTTCTGGCAGGCATTTCCTAAACATCACCAGGCTTTAAATGATATCTTTTCCTGGAAATGCTCTGAAAACCATTGTAGAAAATGACTGAGAACTCAAATACTTTACAGTTTTCATGTATTTATATTTAATTTACTTTTACGCTTATGCATTTGGCAGATGTTTTTTCTGAAGCAATTTACAAGGGGAAGATTACAATTAAGCTCTCTCTCTCTCTCTCTCTCTCTCTCTCTCTCTCTCTCTCTCTCTCTTTCCTTTATTTGTAAACTCTTTAAAACAACCACAATGGACCAAAGTGCTGTATAGAAAAATAACAAACAAAATAAAAGAATAAAATACAAGAATAGATTAAAACACAAGAATACAAGAATAAATACTTCACTTGAATGTCTCTGTCTGAAGCTACTTTAAATATTTTACTGTACTTAATTCCAGAGGAGAATAATAAACTCGTCACTCTACTAATATTATTTTTCATTTTAAGGATTGTACAATGACAATAAAGACATTTCATTTCATTTCATTTCATTTCATTACTCTGTGGATTCTGGCCATCAAAACAAAATGTAATCAATCAATACTTACGCAGGTATCCCGAGGACACATTATATTCTGCAGGTTGAAAGACAACAACAATTGAAGCATCTGGAAAAACTGAAAAAAGCTGAATGTGCAGTAGTTTAGCAACAAAACCCAGTGCTTGGTGGAGATAAGGTTATCTACTGAGATTCAGGAAAAACGGGCAAATAGTACAAAAAAGAAAAGATGGGATGAAGATCTAGTGAGAGAGTTGGCCTAAACAAGTTTGAACCAAATGTAAGAACAGGAAATGCAGCTGTTACCAGGTTATGATCTGTGGAAACATGTGATGGTTAGCACTCACAAACTCAATTAAAGGCTTTACTCTGATCAGGTTTAAATATAAAATATATTGACAATATAGTTGAGACAACAGTGTTCCATCTTTCTGCCTGGTCTTACCCTGGTTGCCTCTCAGGGCCACATGGGACAGGGTATTTAACTGTTTGACAGTATTCCAAATAAGTACACAATTTGACTTTGTTACAGTCCTCCCCTTTCTCAGAGGCCTTTTTCTACCTTCACCAGAGAGGGTATTTAAAAACATATGAAGTCATTTTATGCATTTTCTCTGGACACAGCCATTTCCCTCAGACAAGAAGGAGACAAGTTAATGTTAATGTCAGACTTCAGCAGAAAGCAAGACCAAATACCCAAAACAGGTGATGTTAAGCCGAGAAATAAGGCAAGATTATAGATTTCTTTGTCACATACTGCTCCCAACCCAAATTTGCAACCCAAATTTGGTGGAAAAGGTTTCAAAAGATATAATTTAGCAATTTTTGACAGCTGGAAAAATAATAGTACTATCTTTGTTCCAAAACTCAATCTGTCACCGTTCCAGTGATGTGGTGTTTGTGTCTTTGTCATGGTGGTGTAGCTGTCCTCACTGGGGACTCCAGGGATAGGATGGGGCTGGCTGTTCGCTATCGGTGTCCTTGGCATCTCCTGCCTGGGAATTTACGCTGGAGCTTCTGAGAAACCCATCGCCATCAAAATTGTAAGGAAAAAACATTCATATTTAAAGCTTAATTCACCTATTCATTTACTTCTAATTCAATCAAGCCGGGAAATGAACAAAAGTACAAACTGGACATCCTGTTGATAACTGTATTGTTTTAAATCTAGTTTGCAGGATTCATGGTTGCTGGCATAATCATCATGATGAGCTTTGGTATCTATGTCGCTGTCGCAAGGAACAAGGTAATTTATCAGTTTCTCATCAGTGCACTGACCTTCACATGGTTTTAGTCTGTTTGTCTTGATTCTTTTGTCCTATTTTCCTTGCATCTCTTAGTGTTTGACTTCTCTTCATATGTATGTTGATCTAAACTGCTAAGATGTTCCTTTTTTCTAATGTTAATGTTCATGTTGTACATCAATGAGAATATGATAAATGATAAATATAAATAAGTATATGAGAAACTGGAGTGGTATTTAACTTCTCAGCGTCTAAAAAGATGATTTCATGAGAAATATGTTAAGTATGAAAAGATTAAAATTAAAAAGTAATTTGGTTAAGAATTTGGTGTAGTTTGTCTTTTTGTTTATCTTGCAGCAGTGTACCTGAATATGACTGTACTCTTCTTTCATTTAGTTTTGAACTTTTTAATTTTACCTGCCTCTTTCAATATTATAGTGATGTTGTATTTGGTTTCCCCAGTTTTATAAATTTACACTTAGTTTTCTTCTTTGTTAGAATTTTAATGTCATTCTGTCTGTCCTTCTAGATCAAAAATGCCTTTCTGACCGTCTCATCTGATGCATCACAAGCCTTGATGCAGCAAGAGTCATTCAGAGAATATCTTGATGGAATACAGTCAGCTGTAAGTCTGTACTACTCTGCTGTCAAATCCAGTGGCTCCTTGAGTCCACTTTATCCACATGACACGTCTTAAGGTCTCATATATACAACTTTTACTAGCGTAAATAAGACAGTAAACTTTCTGCAGACATTAACCCTTAAAGATGTAGAATTAAACCCTAAGCAATTTATTATTATTTATTGTGATATTATCCTCCGCATTTTTCAGTGAAAATCTGATATTTTTCTATATGTAATTTGTTGACATGCAGACATTTATAAAAGCTCAGAGTACATTCAAAGGTTATTTGGTCAAAACAGAGAAAACTGACACAACACTGGCTTTTTTTTTAGCAAAATGTATCAGTAACCACACATAAAACAAACATCTACAACCACTGTCATTTGTCAGATTATGTGGGTTTTATTGGTGAATTAATGCTGGCAAAGAACAATAATGTTTAACCCTTTAACCCCTAATGTGTCTGTAGTTCTGAGTGTATGATTTTAAATATTCATACAAATTCAACCATTTACTTAATAGGAAAAATTCAAAACATACATAGAGAATAGACTTGTTCTTTCCATAGACATTTGAGCATGCTCAGTGCACCCCCCTGTCCCCACCACCACCACCACCACCTGTGCATTGAGGCAGTGAGTGAGACTAACTCATTATAAAAACACAGTTTTTTTTTTTTTTTGGGGGGGGGGGGGGTTTGCAGTGTTGTGGGTATTTTTGTTTATT
>JAPTGZ010000005.1:26824247-26838990 GCA_029814645.1 Fowleria isostigma | reverse complement strand
TCTCTCTCTCTCTCTCTCTCTCTCTCTCTCTCTCTCTCTCTCTCTCTCTCTCTCTCTCTGTGTGTGTGTGTGTGTGTTTGTCATCTCTCTTTCATCGTTGATTTAAAATGTCTTTTGTCTGTTTTTGATTCTATACAATAGAACAGAGGGAGTAGTTTGGAGTGGATCTGGGTGGGTGTACCTTCCCCCGTCTCTCTCTCTCTCTCTCTCTCTCTCTCTCTCTCTCAGACAGCGCGTGCCTCTCGGTGGAGCAGCAGCTCGTGCTCTAATACAAATACACCGACTCACTGAACGGGCGACACGCGTCTCTTCCTCACCACCATCCTCCTCCTCTTCCTCCTCCTCTTCGGCGGATGGAGGGATGCGATCAGGAGAGCTTCATCACCGTGCATCATCGTCATCATCATCATCATCACCACCATCATCACCAGGAGTGGATCTGAGGGAGCAGCGGCAGCTCTCCGTGGGTTAAAAAGTTAAAGAGGATCCGGTTTAATAAACCGGAGGGGCTCGTGTCTGGTGTTAACCCGGGATAATCCGTCTGACACGGCTCATTTCTACTTTGGACTCCATGGAAACCGATCCGCTCCTTTTTTAAGGGATTTATTGTGTCTTTACCGGATCACCGGCGGCGCTTTCAAGGATCTGTTCTGTAAACGGTGCCCGGTTCTCAAACTGATCTCTGACGTGCCAAAGGGATCCCCAGTTTGTTTATTTATGTCTTTTATCATCATTTTTCTTATTACTATTTCTACCGGATCCACAGTCTTTTAAGGGTTTACTTTATACTGAGCTGAGCTGGTTTTTCCCACATGTTTTTCTTTGTTTTTTTAGTGTCATTTCTGTGTGTATTTGTCGGTGCTCAGTGACATCTGGGCTGTTTTTACCGGAGCTCTGTCGGTGCTGGTGCGGATCCCGGGTGGACTTAACGGTGACCGACAGTAGCCTCAGTGGGGAAGAGAATAAAAGAACACTGACAGAGGGCACAGGGGTTCTCCTGTGGACTGAAATAAGTCCAATATCGGACCACCACCGGCAGGAGGAGGAGGTGGAGTGTGTTTTTGTGTGTGTGTGTGGGGGGGGGGTCTCCGTGCGCCCCCAGGACTGACCACCGGGAGGATCGGACGCGCGTCTCATTGCTCTCCAAAGGGAACCGGAGAGGAGAAGTTACCGTCGGACTTGATCGGATCCCTGCTGACTGAACCAGCCCGTTATTAAACCGGACTGATCTCATTCTGAACACATTGGAGTAGGTGATGCTAGATTACCACGTCTTTTTTAAATTATTAGATTTTTTTTGCGCCCCTTCCTCTTGGTTCTCATTTTCTTCTGTTTTTTTTTTCCCTCTTTCGAAGTGAACCTGTTTAATCCCTCCACTCCGCGGATCACTCATTTTTTTTAATCCATTTGTATCCATCAGCGCCTTTAGCTGGAAAAGCAGGGATCGTTTATACCCGACGGAGTAGCCGAATGAATTTATCTCCTCCACGGTGAAATAAACCCTGGTGCTGGTTGTAAATTATCTACTTATAACCCCCTCAAGAGAGCAGGAGGAAGAGATACATATAGGAAAACAGCGGAAAGACAGAGTTATTGCCTTTATTAAATATCACTGTTCCCAGCTTACATATACATAAGGGATACAGACATCAAGTGGACGTCTTTACAGCAGCTCATCTGTCCTCTTTTTATCATCACTCCATAGGACACACACCGTTTACACTCTTTGCATTACTTTTCATACCTAAAATCAATTTATCTGGTTCTAAATAACTTTAAAGTTTCTACAAGAGCATTTGTGCAGGATGAAAAAAAGATCAATACCTGCCAAAATGGGCCAAAACTTCACCTCTATAACATGTGGCATATTTTCATAATTGACTGATAAATTAAAAATAATTTTATGCACTGTATAAGATCATACTGAGCCTTTTTGTGCAGTGACTGACTCCAAATCTGAGATGTAATCATTATCTTCCTTTAGGGTAACTTGTAGTGCATCCGTGGCTCCTGATACTAACCCTTATGTTCTGTATGGTCTCCCACTGTATCATCATAATAATCCCATAATAGTCCGTTAGGGGTTTGTTTGTGCTTTACTGCAGATCTTGAAGAGCTTTCATTCACAAGAAATTAACTTTATAACTATCTAGGGCTACTGTAGTTGCCGTTTTAAGTCTCATGTGTTAGTTTGAGATTTAGTGGAGGATCCCAGTCTTAGTTGTGAGTTGATCTGGCAGTCATTTGGTTAGCTGGAAAGTGATGCTGATGCACATTTTGGTTGGGAATTCTACTAAATTGTGGCTCCTCTGTTGAATCTTCTTCAGTTATACACTCCTGTGTGTGGGGTTTGTTTGTGGGGTTTAAAGTTTAGCTGAGCCAGCAGCTTCCATTGAAAGTCTATGGATGGTACTTTCACTGTATAGCCATATCCTCAACAGCATTCCTCCTCCTCCTCCTCCTCCCCCTCAGCCTCCTCCTCCCCCTCAGCCTCCTCTACACTTGAAATTGAGCCATGCAGAATTGATTTTTTTCTCCTCACCGCAAAACCAAAATGCACACGACTATCTCATCATTTCTGGTTTGTCAGTTTTGTTGCCTGAGATGTAAGATGCACCGTGGTGTTGATTTTCTTTCTCGAGTCAAAACTGAAGGACATTCATAACCGTCCGGTGGCGTGGAGGTCAAAGTTCAGTTTGACCGAAATAAAACTCCTGAAATTTCAGCAGCAGAAGCTGGAAGTTTGACTGACTGTGAACTGGAATCCACGTCAGTAAAGACGCATGAATGAATCTTTTTCAGAAGACAGTCGTCTGAAAACCAACAGGAATCGGACCTGAGTGTAGATTAACGACTTTCTGAACCAGAACCTCTTGTTGCTCTGAACACTGAGGACATTTCTTTCCATTTCAGTGACATTTTTAACTAAATGGGACTTAACGACAGTAGCCCCGGTGCCATGCGCAATGGTCGTGGCCTCTCGGACCAGTGGGCGGAGTCAGTTGTGGTCCGGCCTCGAACCACTGAACGGCACATCACAGTACACAAAAGACTGGTCCTGGGCTTCGCCCTTTCGATCCTCACCCTCATCATTGTCACAGCGGTGGCCGTTGTCCTTAGTGTCCGCTTTGAGGAATGTGGTGGTCGAGACCGGGATGGGATGTCGGGCGAGATGGGCTCTCGAGGTTCCAGTGGGTCAGGAAAGATGAATGGAAGCAGAGGAGAGCGGACAGGAGAGAAGGATGAAGAGGCCACTCAGCCCTGGAGAAACTCCCGGTTGCCAGGTTCACTGAGGCCACGGCACTATGATCTACGGCTCATTGTCTACATGGACAACTTCACCTTCTCTGGGGATGTCAGCATTGAGCTGGAGTGTGTCAACGCCACACGCTTCATTGTACTCCACTCAGACCGTCTTGAGGTATGGTGGTTTGTATCATTAAAGTAAATGTTTATAGAATGAACTTTACACCTCAGTGTCTAAAGGTGATAGCACCAACTTTAACTGATGTCAGCCAGAATTAAGACCTGGTCTCAACAAGTGTGAATATGACAAGTGTGTCACACCAAATTTAGTAGTTAGTGCTGATAGTTTGGTGACACAGATGCAACTTTTGATTACTGTCTCTACACTGAAGACCCAGTATGTTACAACATATGATCCTCAAGCACAACCAACATTCTCCTTCCTCAGTAGTGTTCCTCAGTAGTGTCCAATGTCTGAAGTTCTCAAAGGTCTCCCAACATACACAAATTAAAGGTTGTACTGTTCATACCTGGTCATCCTGTGTCCTAGACTACTTATACAGTTCTGATGAAAAGTGACCGACTTCGGAGCAAACTCTGCTCCTAACTTCCTAACACTCTGGTACAACAGAACATGTAATAGTCTTACTAGTAGTAATATTAGTGGTCTTAGTAGTACTGGTGGTAGCAGTTACCACTGATGTGATTGTTGTGTCCTGCCTTTGAAGTTCATCTTTTTATCGCCTTTTAGAAAATGCACTTTAATAGTTTCAATTTAGATGAATTTAAACAATATCCTGCTGCAACTACAACTAAAGTGCTTAGCAGTCATTTTGTAGAAACAATAAATATTCACAGACATGATGGTGTAAAATTGGTTTTGGAGTGACCCGTTAACAAAGTAGTGTGTATCACATGGCACTAAGTGAATCTTCAGTTTGATTCCCTGTCCTCTGGACCAATTGTTGTATCTTTCCCAACATGAGCAATGTTTCTCCATTGTGTGATGAACATTTTGTCTATTATACACAACCTGACCAAGAAAAGTCCAACACATACTATTTCATGGGTTCACCTTGAGCTTCGATTACAGGATGCATTCACCCGTCACATCGTTTATGCCATGCAATGCTACAACAAATGCCACAGCATCTATTTCCACCAAGGCTTGGGTTACTTTTTTGCCAAGATTTTATATAAGTGATGAGAAAGTCAGACTCCTGTGTTAAGTCTTCTCCATCGCATATCAAAAATGTTCAATATCTGGACTCTGTGGTGATCAGTCTAGGTATGTCAATGTTTTGTCATGCTCTCATTTTTCCCCATCTGAAAAATATTTATTCCTGTAGTAATTATTCAGAGGAATATCATACATTTTTGCTTAGTTAATTCGGGTGTGGACCTTTTTCTTTGATAGGGTCACTATCATCCAGTTAAACCTCCAGCTGTATAAAACATATATCTTTCTTAACAATTGAATAACAAAAAATACTGTTTCCTGATTACATATACATCACAATCCAAAGAACGCTTCAAATAAAACACCTTTTTTGATTCAAAGAAGGGCTCCTTTTCCCAATATGTTATGTTAAATTAACCCCACTTTTGATGCAGAATTGTAGTTTTGTCCACAAATCATCAAAAAATGGAGCAACAGGAAATAAATATTTGACCGAGGCTGGTCATACAGACTTGCTTTCATACTTTTACCTCAAAACGATACTTTTTTTAGAGGATGAGTGAAAAGTAAAAAAAGCCAAAAGAAGAAATGCACTTAAAAACTCATTTGAGCACAGAAGTAAAAACAATTTGCGAAGGATGTCCATGTATTGAATTTTGTCAGACTGAGATTCCATCCATATTTTGTTGAAATCTTCCAATACTAAACTAATATTGCTTTTTTTTTGTTTTGTCTTTTCAGAATCATTGGATTTAGGGATAAAGGTGTAGTCAGGTCAGGCGTATAGCTGCATGTAGTGTATTTTTATACTGTAGGTAACTTTCTTGAGACTCTTTCCAAACAGACCTCGTTGTTTGCATCTGGAAGTCGGCTGTCTTTGTTTGAAAACAACCTACTCTCTAACAAAGACTGTTTATTTCCAGATTTGGCCTCAGAGATTTCCTTAACGAGGCTAATTAACCGTCAAAGTTGCTGTTTCAGCCCAATTTTTGAGACTAGCGCGTGGAAAGAGAAAGCCTCAGAGAAACGCCTAAGAAACCTTATTTTTCAGGCCGGTCATCTTGGTTAATGTGAGAGCGGGATAAATCTGTCTAATTTGGGCAGAGGCCAATTAAAAACCCTGCAGACCCCTTTTGTCAGTGTTTGTGTGTGTGTGTGTGTGTGTGTGTGTGTGTGTGTGTGTGTGTGTGTGTGTGTGAGCACACTGTGAATTAAGAGGTGTTGTTGAGTGCCAGGCAGGTCTCCTAAGGTATCCACAGAATTAATGTGATATAAGAAGAAAAATTGTTCAGATGTGAAAAGGCCAAAAAACAAAACTGAGAATAAAAATAGATCCAGCTGCCAGAAAGAGAGGGAGAGGGGTGGGGGTGCAATAAACTCTTTATTTTCAGATTCACAGTAAGGCCACATGTGCAAAATGCATTCAGCATTCAAGGAAAAGCACTCAAAGCTCCATCCATGTGGTTTTATGCCAGTATTGTATTTCATGAATTCATATTTTTACAATGTACAAAATAAATCATCAGCTCTTAAATGAATTTTCTCTCCTCCGAGCTGCCATTGATTTCAGTTTATTTCAGTTCGAATAAACTTGCAGAACTTTCAAATACCACATAAGCAACAAGAAAGATTTAATCATGGAGATATCAATAAGTGTGTAGTATTGAAAATGCTAGAGAAACAGTATTTAGACATCAAAATCTCTCTGACAGGCAATAAAATAACAAAATTAAAATGCATTTTTGTTGAGCGAAATGTTTGAAGACAACCCGAAGCCTGGCGCTGCGTTCGCTGACTCACCAGAAAACCCTGAAAAACATCCTTCTAATCCCCAATGTTTCCTCTGTGTGTCAGCAGGCTCTCTGTACATATCGATCACTTCATTCATCAAAGAACAATCACACACTCCCACAAATAGCTAATGACACGCTCACTGTTGTTTGATTGGCTAAGGATTGCTGATGTGTGACAAGTCAAAACCCAAAGGTTTTCCAGAGGTTCCCACCCCGCTCAGCACGTTCCCATCATGCACCACTGCTAATGATAATTGAGGAGGATTTCCATCTCTACCTCAGTCCTCTGTGTTCTGTTTCTTAATACCACCTCTGCTTCCTAAATTTAAATTTTCAGCAACAGGAAACATAGGATTTTTCACATTGTAGGGTGTGTAATGGTTAATGTAGAACACTCAGAGGATACCTTTGTTTGTAGACTGAATTTACTTTCAGGTTTGCCAGCAGTGAGCACCTAACACAAACAGTTTTTACTGGCACAAAGGCACAAGTGCCTGGTCTGTGCATACTGTGGCCAGAATAATTTGCATAATTGTACAGCAATTACATTCTATTTTGACACTAAGCAGACAAATAACAAATAAATTGTTAGTTAATTAAAATTGTTTTTGCACTTTTCACATCTGCCTAAGAGCAGGAGGCTCTCTTGTTTGGCACTAAAAGGTAAAAATAGTGGTGTTATTAAGTTATTGTGACCTTTTCTTTGGTTTGCAAATAGAAAATATCTGTGCCATTGCCATCAACTTTTTGTCAAATGACATTGTGGTTATGAAATTGTTAAGTATTTTATGGTGGAGGTGGCTGCTGAAAACAGAAACATAAAAAAATTAGTCATCTGGAAGAGCATTATACATGATATTGTCTCTGTGGTTTGAACTGACCTGTGTGAAGCAGCCAGCATTGCCTGTAACCTAGTTTTTCAAACCACCAGTGGGTGATTCTAGAATGTAGTGCCACATAGTATACGGTGTGTTCCTCCAGTATTTTCTAACTCATCTGTTACCATGAGGCACAGTGTCATCTTAGTGTCATCGGCAGCCATTCCCCTGAAGACACTGTAGTTAATAATTAAATGATTTCTCTATTTATGTGGCTGTGAGACACAAACTACTCCAAAAGATGAAATTGCTCGAGGAATAGACCAGGGAATTCCTCAACTATCTTGTGCTTACAGTTTCAGTAGTACTAGTAGATACTATTAATACTACGATCTCAAGTCAGTGTTCATATGCTGAGCAACATAATAAACACTTAATATTGAACATACCTCAAGTTCTACGGGATGCTGATCACCAGAATGTACCCTAGCTTAACTTTGAGCAGGTGTTAGCGCCGTCCCAACATGGAGGGCATGGCAGGACACCTCTCTCAGATGCCACTGCACCGTCTAGCCACTTTTTATAGGATTATGTAACGTAAATGCAACAGGTAAATACAGCCGCACTGGATCACTTTTTTCACACCCACTCTTTGAACCATCATAGTCAAAGTCAAAGTCAAAGTCAGCTTTATTGTCAATTTCTCCATATGTACCAGGCATACAAAGAAATCGAGATTATGTTGCTCACTCGTCCCGAAACTTTAAAGTGCAAGGTATTTAAAGTGCAAGGCAAGACAAAACATTTATGTATACAGGAACAACATGAGTATCATCTAATCCAACCTATCTTAAGCACACTAGCATAATAAATAATGTTTATTCTAACCCCTACTGTAACCTTAAGAACAATAGATAGATTAAATAAATAAATTAAACTAAAAACACTAGTGTACAGTACAGTGCAATCAAGTTGGGTCAGGTAGCAGGTAGTGTACACATTTGCCTGAATCACGTGACAAAGGCGAGATATGGTTCATTGGGTGACGCTTAAAGTAAATGTCATTCTGGCGGTATCTTCAGTTAATCAGAAACCAAATAATTTTGCTGCATTTCTGTAGTTCAGGCTGTGGCAATCAATCCCAACCAACTGACCATATCATTACTGGTATCACTAGTATGTTTTCTACTTCAGTATACATTTGTTGTGAAGAGAAGAAAAGACAATAAAGTTTTCTCTGTTTACCTGATTAGTATGCATCAATTAAGGCAAGATGTATTCATTTTACCATTACCACTAAATCTCGCAAAATACACACATGCATGTAAATTTAGCTGTGTGTTTTACCAAAAACTCTAGTTCTGTTTAGGATTAATCAATAATTATGTGGGGTTAAACATGGAAAATTATGTCATTTAAAAAAAAAAAAGTATTTACAGACCCTTTTGTATGTTCCACCTCCTCAGGAATTTTAGCCTGGTTTCTATGATTAAACCTTTTCTCAGGGCTATTTGGGTATTTACAGGTTGTTGACTGACATCTCCTTCACTCTTTTGTTCGTTTGGTCTCTTAGGGAGGACAACTTCAACCATAATGATAACAGCCCAGTGGATTCGGCTTCTTTAATTTGCAGTGTGTTTCCCGCCCATGTTTAGCCTGACCATAAGGATAATCACCAACACAAAGCACCATGCCTGTTAGGGTTTGCACTGATGGATGTTTCCTTTTTTTTTCTTCCATCTAATATACTTTTCAAAGTTGCTGACTGACAGTTTGATGTATTAGCTGGCCCATTTGACCCTGCAGCTGTTGATGAACCTTGACTGCTGCTGAAAACCTTTCTTAATATTGATTATTGCACTTTTAACTGTCAAATGTAGTGTCACTTTCCTTAACCTTAAATGGCTTTTGTTGCACATATGGTAGCTGTCATTTCAACATGATGACAAATTCAGCCTCGCAAAGAACACCTGGCTGTGAGTCAGGTGTTGCTTAGCAACCACTTCAATCAGCAAAGGCATGGAAGCAGCAGGAAGACAGTCAATGTAAAGGGTCCATGAGTGTGTTTTGTCTTGTTACTGTGATGATTCAGCCTGTATAACATAGGACACTGGTCAAAACATCAAATCCTCTGACAGTTTACAGTATTCAGCAGCTGCGAAAATGTTTGAATGGTTTGCTTTTTGCTGTATCCTAACCACTAAATTCTTCTGATAAGAATGAGTAAATATTTTAAATATGTGTAAGTTGTCATTACATTAAAATGGAATTTTATGGGGACTATGACCTTCTCACTGTATAAAACTCGACAGCAGAAATTGGACTGTGATGTTGATAAGCCCTCCCAAGAGAGTGAAGTACAGAGTTTACATATGGGTGCTAGGTAGAGGAAGGGCTGTTGAAAGGATGCGTAGTAGAGAACAGCATTGGAGATGTTCAGAATATACTATGTCTAATGTTTTGGCTAAAAAAGAGAGTAGGCATGCTATGTGCTTTCCCCATTGGAATTATCATACTTCTCTCTCCAGTCACAGCATGCACTATATTAAGACTTGTACAAGCTAATACCTGGGTATTAAAGTTAGAGTTAAGTGGTAACTATAAGCATTTGCCAAATGTTTAAATTAGCTGAATGTATGCCTCACCTTGCTATGGGTTAGTACTCTTCATTGCAGATGGAGCTGTAGTTGTTGCAGCTGCATCTTCCATTTCATTTTTTATGCTTTTCAAATACCTGACCATAAAATCTCCAGGCACCTGTTATAATTTTTTTCATTTTTCCTTCCCTTTTTCTTGTCTGAGGTGCTGACTTTTTACTGGAGGTCACTGCTGCAGGATAGAGCTGATGGTTTCTAGCTCAAAAACTATTCAAAACTGTCAATGTACTCAAAACCCTCAAAATATTTGGGAGTTTTTTCTCATCCTGTATTTTAACCTTCCCGATTGCCTATCATAGTTACTGTGAAAGCAATGCCCACTGACAGCTGAATCATACACAAAACCAACAACAACTGCAACAGCTGACCACCACAGTGTAAGGTACTTCCCTGTGTTACTCAGAAAGCAGCAGCTCAGAGATCTGAACAAAATAGCCACAAACAGCTTCTGCGTGTCATGTGAAAACAGCCTAAGTGTGAAGAATGGCTACTGACTTTATGACAGTATAATCCATTCACTTTCATGCTCCTCTTTACTCAAGCAAAAACCCACTCAGAGCATATGCAGTGTATTAACACACCAACACAGTCCATGAGAGCAGTACATATCCCTGCAGTACAATACACTGATATCTTTGGCATGGCATAATATCAGAACTGTTATATCTAAACATGCTGGTAATTGTTGCTTGAAAAGGCAATACAGTTGGCCATCTGAACTTCTGAATGTAACTTTGTGGATGTAAGTGCAGTCTGGCGGAGCTGTCCAGTACATTTGGACGAGTTAAAACTTCCTGAACAGCCATCGGGGCAGAAAGGAATGAACTTGATGTCCATCCAATCTGTCCACACTGAATGCACAGCCTATGAAATGTATAAGTTGGAAATGTGTCAAACTGATCCCAAACCAGCCCTTATTTTCTTCACCCATCCAAACCAAAGTAAATTTGAAAGTGCTGACCTGGAAACACTAAAAAAGGGGGGAGAGGGTCGGCATGTTACGGTAGCAAAACAGATTGAACTATTTTAGGATTATAAGGAAAGTAACGTTGATTTCAGCAGATTGCTCAGAGCAGGGGTTTCCAAACTTTTAAACTCACAACCTCCAAAATGACCATGCCAGAGACTGGCAACCCCCACCAATCCCAAAGTGAATGACACATTGTTTAAAAATGTGCGCACAGGAGGCAATGATACTGTGGCATATTTGTCGCATTGCATCGTGGGTACTTGACATTTTATGTGCAGGGGTTGGGGGGGTATGTTAATGTTTATTTTGCTAAATGTGTCTGTTTTACAACATTTATTTTTATTTATGGGACACCAGTAAACTGCTGTCTATCCTGTATTAATGAAACCTATGCTCTTTCAAAGTAAATGCACCTATGAACTTTGAACCTCACATTATTAATATCTTTCCCTCAAAGTACATGTGCAAAAACACTGGCCTTAATCAGTGGTAACCACCTCAGGGATCACATCAAGAGGTTTCTGAAAATCATCCAACAACCCCCACTTTGGGAACCCCTGGCTTAGAGGATAGATATAGTCTTTTGAGTCCTCCCATGATCCAGGATCTAGGACAGTTGACCCGGTTTTCTCTGTTGGTAGCTCGATGTCGGCCGAGACTGAAAATACACTTAACCTTTTAACTCTAGGTCACCTTTGAACAATAGAAGCATTTGGAATGGAGTTGCATCACAGCTGCTGGAGATGATGTTTAGATTGTGTGTTAGCCCCATGCTAAAGACAGAACCAGATGATCTTCAATTCTAATAAGATAAGACTGAATTGATTGCCTCATGGGGAATTTTCACAGTTTACAGCAACATCATATAATATCAAATGAAATTGAATACATGCATCTTGGCATTATCTCTCAAACCTAATCCTACACCTAAGTGATATTCAATTCAATTCAATTTTATTTATATAGCCCAGTATCACAATGAGGTTGCCTCACAGGGCTTCACAGAATTTAAGCAAACAAACAGTCGTTGAAAGAAATGAAAAAAAAAAATGTCCTGGGCATCCCCTGTCCTGAGACCCTCCTTCTCGGCAAGGAAAAACTCCAAAACCCAGTGGAAAAAAAGAGAAACCTTGGGGAGAACCACAGTAAAGAAGAGATCCACTCCCATGGATGGACAGGCGGAAGATGAACTAAGACTGACGGACGTTTATCTGATGATGGGGATTAGTCTATACAGATAAGGGACGCACGTTCTACCCATGGACAGTGTTGGGTAGTAACGCCGTCACTGTAACGCCATTACTTCTGTCAGTAACTAATACTGTAACGTGATAACTTTAAATAAAGTAACTCCGTTACCGTATGATGCTGTAATACGTTACTAGCTCAACTGATCAATTTTGGTGTGCAAGGCGTCTAGCCTGCTGAAAATACAGACCAAGAGGAAATAGTCATCAACAGCTACTTCCTGTTTACGGCAGTGATGCATTGTGGGTGTTGATTTTTTTTTTACGACTTGTCATGGCGAATCAAAGCAAGAGCAGGACTAGTTTCTCACCATGGAAATACGCTCACTGTTTCACATTAGTCGACACAAAGAGATGAACATTACGGGTACGACGGGGGGGGGTCGTCAAATGTCGTGTTTATGGGGGAAAGAGTTAAGTGGGGAACAGGGGGTGGAGTCAATAAGCTTTGCTTCCTCTCACTTCTTTTGGGGTTTCAGGGCTTGTATACTAGTGGAGGTCTTGTGTGGTAAAATAATGTGTTTATATTGTGTACACACAATGTTTTGCAACCAGTGTCTTGATGTATATGACTCTATAAATATATATTTTTTGCCTTTTGTGTATGAACACTTCCTATGTATATTCTACATACATATTTTCTATGTATTTCTATATGTATATTCTCCTTGTATAATTTGGTATGTATTCTTCGTGTCTATTTTTATACATTTAGTTCCATGCACACATTCTCTATGTATAATTCTATATGCAGATAGTTATTGATGTATAATTCTATATGTTTATTTTCTATGTATATTTTCTATGTTTAATTCTATATGTGTATTCCCTATGTATATTTCTCTTTGCATACTTGCTCATGTAAAATTTGTGTATATGGTGTTTTTCAGCAATTATTCCATGTATGTCTGTGTACACATAATGAGATGTATATGAACAGAATTGAATATTATACATGTATACATGATTATTACTGTACATAGAGTGCATAAGCTCGAAATAAATAAATAATGGTCTCTATTTTTGTTCCTGAAATGGCCTTTTAATAATAACATTTTCATAATTGAATCAATGTTGCCTGAAAATTCAGTATTGTTTTAATGTTGATCATCAAAAACACTTAATTCAGCGTCTGACATCAGTGTTGATTCAATGAGTGTTCACTATCTGGGATGTGTGTGTGTTCGTGTGCATAAAAGTAATAAAATTTGTTCCCCTTCCAGCACCAACAAAAATTCCTTTTTTTTTTTTTTTCTGGGAACAAACCATCAAACAAACAAAGCACCTGAGCTAGAGGGCTCAAATTTTTCAATTTCATAAAACAGAGAGCCTGACAGCTTGTTTGCTGCAGTTTGGACGACACAACAGATGTATTCAGACGGCAGCTTCCTCCCAACTAGGCAGGCCGCATCTTGAAAAGGCACCTAAGCTCATTTCAAAAACAGCTTGTAAATCTGTGCTTAAATGAGAGCAAGCGAGCCCGACTCCTGCCTGTCTGCTTGCCTGCTGCGTCACCGAAGAGATATAGCTTCATGAAGTTTGTAAGCCACTCAAGGGGTGGGGGGGAAGAGGGGGGAAAAACGCCAGACAGAGGCGATATACGGTGCGATTATATTGTCTCTGCATCCCGGCGTTAGTCCAGTCTGGGAAACTTATTAAGGCTATATTTGTGTTCATCTCCAAAATGCAGCTGTGTGTGTGTGAGAGAGACGCTGTTTGAAGCCGCCAGCAGTTGTGCACTCTTATCTCCCAAGGCTGTCTGCAGGCACACATACAGACGCTCTCACACATGCAGAGCCCCCCAATTCAGCCCCCTCTGGTATATTGATCCACTTCATTCTGCCTCAATGAGATGCAGACAGCATCCCGGCACCCAGACCGCTCATAATCATGATATAACGCAGGGCTGTATTGAAACCTGCCATAGGAAGGCATAAATCGGATAACGCTACGGTCCGGGGTAATGAACAATATCAGATGACATATCGGTGTTGTCATGCGTTGGGTTGTAATGAAACATAAATGTAGCTTTGAAGTGGTACACCCATGAAAGAGCGCACACAAACACACACACACACACACAAAGCGACAAACATGTTTTCTCCCTCCTGTCCTTAACAATGTTCCATACCTGTGAAAGCAAAACGAGCTGCGCACTTTTTCAGCAGGACCTTGGACAGCTCCCTATTCACACTCGAGGGCCGCTCTCTACTGCTGCCGCTGCTGCTCTGTGTGTTGTACGTGTGCGTTCGTGTGTGTGTGTGTGTGTGTGTGTGTGTGTGTTAAACCTATAGCTGCGCACTTGTGTGTTTGTGTGGGTTCGCCGTGGATGTGAACTTAAATTCACTTCCCTCTCGTCCTCTGCTCCCTTTGCCTCCAGTCTCTCTACCCCCCCCCCCCACCATCGCATCCACCCGCCGTAACCATAGCAACTATTCTGATCGATCCAGTGCCATC
This sequence comes from Fowleria isostigma, assembly GCA_029814645.1. Lineage (NCBI taxonomy): Eukaryota > Metazoa > Chordata > Actinopteri > Kurtiformes > Apogonidae > Fowleria > Fowleria isostigma. Next base: position 26,824,622 of record JAPTGZ010000005.1, on the reverse strand, counting down.
TAATACCAATCTTTCTCCAAACCAAAACTTAAACAATCAGGCGGCCGTCAATGACTCGCCGTGGAGGCTGATGGGAGTGAGGTTTGTTTTGTGAGTCGACTAGCAGCAGAAGCAAGAGAGTGGCTTCAGTGGTACTCCAATCATTATTGTTTTCTTGTGCTGGAAGTTTGCTTTAAAGGCAACAAAAAAAAAAAAAAAGGGCTCCTGGGGATGTGTAAAAACATTAAAACAAGGAGATCGCTTGAGCATCATTCGAGCATATCGTTTGGGCATCGTCGTCGCAATGTATGTGTGCGCAATAGTCACATCGCAGGTGCTGTAATATAGGAGGTGAATGGACTCGACATGTCTTCATCTAATTTCAAGGGTACCTGA
>JAPTGZ010000005.1:26642930-26655975 GCA_029814645.1 Fowleria isostigma | reverse complement strand
TATATATATGTATACATATGTCTAGGTAGCTCAGTGGTTTACATCACTGACTTTGGTGCGGAAGGTTCCCGCTTCAAATCCCAGGTGGGCCCTTGAACAAGGCCCTTTACACTATATGCTCATACCTCAGAATGAGCGATACGATAAATGATACAGTCACACCAGCTTGGACGTCGCCCGGGTCAACAAGGTCCACGTCATGTGTTGGGGAACCAGGACACCCTGATGTCAAGTTGGCTACTCATGGAGCAGGGCAGAGAATATTGTACTGGTAGTGTTACTACTACGGCAGAGGATGTGGGAGAAATGGTTACAGGTACAGCATTGTACCTCATCCATGGTACAAAGATTGCAAGACGAGGAACACCAAAATGTGCACTGCCTGGATTGATTACAAGAAAGCTTATGACTCAGTACTGGATGGATACATGTGGATACTGGAGTGCCTAAAGCTGTACAACATCAACAAGGAGTTCATCCAGAACTCCATAAGGCTGTGGAATATGACGCTAGGGGCAGTGACCCCCAAGCTGGGAGGATGGCTCCAGCAGATACCAGGAACAACATCAGAGATCTCTGTCCAAAAGAGCGCAATACTAGAAACAGCTCAGATCCTGCGCAGAACCCTCAGGCTCCCAGGCCTCGGGTAGAGGACCCGAGACTGAAGGAGACACCGCCCAGGTGGGCAAGAGGAAGATTTTTCTTTTTTTATACTGCCCTCCCTATGGTACAACACTGTTGGTGTGAGAAATGAGGGTTTTTTGCATTTTAGCGGCCTCCATAGGGGGTGGTGAGCTGAAGGGGTTTTCATTTGGTTGCAATCTGCAAACTCACCACTAAATGTCACTACATATTTCCTACTGAATGGTTAAGGTAGGTGAAAAAAATAACATTAATAGGATTTTTAATTTGTATTTGTTCACCGATATTTGGCCACGTTATTTTATAAACTACAACTTTTGTTGGAGTTTCATTATAAGGATGTATTGTATATTGTCTCTGATCCGTAGAGTCTTGTATGTTTTGACCTTAGAGTTGTGGATTTTTTACTAATATATTTTTAGGCTGAAGGCAAAAATAGTTTAATAATATATATGCCATTCAATCCATTAGACTTTTTGTAATATTTTATTTAATATAACTCATAACATATTTATACCGTTTATATAGGGTAAAGTTATAGTTTGAGTGGTGTCATATTAAGTTCAGTACAATACAGAAAAAATCATTTCTAGGGTTACATTTTAATGGGAATAGGTTCTTTCAGTCTCTCTGTTCATGCTCTATCTGTCTGTCCATTCAGGCTGAACCATTTGGCTCTGATTTGCTTTGCTTTTGTTTGTGTTTAATTGACAGGACATATCAAAACATACACATGCACTAAGCTGTGTAGTTTTGTTGTAAATCAAAGGGTTCATGGTTGTAACAGAGTGCTTTTACCAGCTGGCTTTACATAGCAATTTAAACATCTCCCACACACATATATACAAACATTGAATAATGCGTGTGTGGTAAGACACTCAGAAAAATAAGAGTGTAAGCACCAACAATAAGAGACCTCAGAAAAGAACACTGCACCCACTGTCTCTCCCTGCAGTCTATATCAGGTTGCCAAAAAGAACATATGTTGTAGTCTGTCATGTCAGTCATGAAATTTAAATTACTTTGTATTATTTCTCTTAACTAGTGATGTAAGGATACACTCACCCCACGATTCAATTAGAGTCCCAATTTTGGGTCTACAATACCAATTTGAATTGATTTTTTTCCTTTCAGACTGCTGTTCTAATGCATGGCTACATGATGATTAGATTATGCGACGTCCATGTTCCGTGCATTATCCGTTATAACAGCTATCTTGTAATTAGTCTTTTCAACCCATTCTGCTTTAGCAGACTTCAGAACCTCTGCGATGTGTTCTCCAGTATTTGTTTTGAAGAGAGGATGAGTTTGTAAAGACAAAACACGCCATGTGCGACGGACCCATCGTACCCACAACACTTTGATAAAGCGTCATCACGTATCAGGATGCGTCCACAAGGGCGGTGTGGAGCGGAATCCACGACACTTACTAGTCAGCGTGGGCTCCATCGATTTGGACGTGCCACTTACCCACAATGCTTTGCGGAAGTATATTCACACGTCAGGAAGCGTCCCATGAAAATGAATAGGGGTGGTGCGGAATCCGTGACGCTTGCTAGTGGATCACTAGCAGACCGTGGCGTCAAAACAAGCAGCAGTAATAACAGACAGCACCTCCTATTATTGAAGTAGCGCATCAACCCCCCCCTATTTTGATTTATCGATTTTAATCCTTCATATTTGTATCAATTTTTATCCGATTAAGGATATAGCCTTACATCCCTACTCTTAACCAGTCACTTACTACTTACAGATTTACTTTTGTGGAGGATTCCAAATGAGTTTTTCACTAAATTTAACATTTTAACAAATATTTGTCACCATTTATTATAATATTATCCTCTGGATTTTACATTTTTGTTTCTCTAAAATCAGGTATTTTCTTATAATTAATTAAATGATTATGTATATGTTCCTAAAAGCTCAGAATAAATTCAAAGATTATTATATCTAAACAGAGAAAACTGAGAAAAAAGTCTTTTTTTTTGTTTTTTTTGCAAAACATATTATTAACATAAAAAACCTGCGTCTCCAACAACTGTCATTTATCAAAGTACATGGGTATAATTGTTGAATTAATGTTGCAGAAGATGACAGTGTTTCCATGTTCACTACAGAGCCTCTGAACATTCAAAAGGATCATATCTGATGAACATGAAACACTGAGAAACTGCATTTTACATTAATATGTAATGTACATGTACTGATAAGATTAGAGGTTCAGCAGTTATGAAACATTTTAGATCAGTAAATGCTTTTACTGGATGACAGCTGCTTGGGTGTTGAGGGTTAATTGAGAGTTTTGCAGTTATGTTTGTGCGTGTGTATTGTATCAAGATAACTATGATACAAATAATAATCAGTGGTTTATTAATTATTTTGCCAGAGAACTATAAAACAAATCGCCATACTTTGATAACATAATACTAAGTCTGTCTGTCCTGTAATCTTCAGGTCCAACAGTGAAAGGAATCCACACTGAGATATTAAACACTGAGCCACTGGACCTTAGGCTCTATAAAAATTATGGACTAGTTCAAATCAGCAGAGCTCTTTGTCTAAATCTAACTGGTTTTGGGGTCAGTAATCTCATGCCAGGTGCATGTGGGTCAAACACTAAAATAAAGTCAAGTCAGACAAAACCAAAATGGTGTACATTGAATATGAATGTATAGATTAATATAAGTGGGTGTAGGTTTTTTCTTCACAGGTGATTGAGGTTGTCTGTGATTAAAAGTACAGAATTTCTAAATGTCCAAATGTTGCTCATATCGAAAGTTGAACTCCTCAACACATGTTTCCATCTTTCCTAAAAGTCAGTCTTGAGTGTGGGAGTAGTGATAGCTTCAGGTTTCCACACTGCAACAGAATGTCAGAAATTCCACTCACAGGTGTGGCCCTTAAACTCAGGTTCTAGGAGAACACGGAGAAACTTCCCTCCCTCAGCAGATAAATTGACAACATCCTGACAGTGTCACAGTCTGCACAGACACAGTAAAACTCGGAGATTACACTGAAAGAATGTAAAAAAAATAAATAAAATAAATCCTTTTTTTTTAACGTTCTATTTTTTTAGGGTATTTAAATAAAAGTTCCTTTTTTTACAGGTATTAGTAAAAGTGGGGCATTAAATTATTTCCACACCACATTGAACATTACATTAAATTAGTTTTCTAAATTGCCTTGAACCTAAAGGTGGCATCAAGAGGAGGAGATCCCTTCCCCACCCACCCCACCCCTCTGCCCTAGAGTAACTGCTGAAAACACAAAAAGCCCTCATTAACGCCAGAGTTTGGTTCACCCCAAAAGTTTGATTGGAGTTTCTACAGAACTTGCTCCTTCTGCAGATATAAACACCTCATTCTATAGCAAAAACATCACAAAGATTTTATTTTTCAAGTAATTATATTGGAATGAAAATATAATTATGAAGGCTGAATTCCACTTCTGAAATTAGATCGCTCATAATATGCTGAATTTTTAATTCCAAAACTCTCCAATTTTTTGTAAACTATGTTTGTATGTAATAGATAAAATCAGTGAAACTTTCATGAGGTGGGACTTAGAATAAATACCATTTTAAAAACAACAAACAAAAATGAGAGATAGTTTAGTTTAACCCTGTAAAACCTGACCCATTAAAATCTAGCCATAAAATTCCAATATTTTGGAGTGTCAATGTTTATTAGCCCTTTTAACATTATCCAAACAAAACATTTTGCCATATTATTTTGTTTATGATTGGATCACATTCGATACATTGGGCATTATGACAACTTTTTGCACACATTGTTAACTTCGCATACAAGAATGTATTTTGCCAGTAATTTTAAAACTATAGAACATTTGTTTGTTCTTTGTTTTTTACATGAAACTTTTTAGAGCCTTTTTATTTCCCTTGAATGGCACTATAATTTCAATATTTTTCAGTTTTAAAAGTGTTCTTTTTAAAGTAACTTTTGGAACATTACTAAAGATTTTCCTACAAATTGTGTGTTGGATGATTTAACCTTAGCACCCATATTGAAAAGGAGGTGGAAAAAAGCCTTTCCACTGGCTGCAGTGGGATGATAATCCACCAGGGGGCAAAAAACACATATATGGTCACATACAACAGGTTTATAAAGAAAAGTATTTACCTTGTTGATAAGATAGACGTCTCAGAACCTGGCGTAGCAAATATTATACAAATGAGTTAAATGGTTTTAAATGGTCACTGAGCACTTTTTTGTCCTTCGTCTTGACACTTGATCAAGTAGCTACTTAACAGGTTCAATGTGTGTTTTGTAATGTAATGCCAAATGCAATCACTCTTTCTACAAAACAAATCTACCCATGGGTATAAATAAAGTAACCTTAAACCTTGAAACTTAACTTTTTAATGTATATAGATCATGTCATAAAACATTGTTAAAAAAAAAAAAGGACATTTTACATTTTAAAATTATGGCATTACAGTAGATTGTAGCAATAAAGAAAACACCAAGTCCCTCTAGAGCAAACACTTGGGGTTAGTACAAAGAAAAACCTCTGTTTTGGTGATGAGACCCCCGATGGAACCAGGGTGCCTGAACTACCTTGACCCAGTGAAGTAAATGGACAGACAAGATAGAAAAGAAGAATAACAAACACTGAGGAAGGTTGATGTCCACTAACCATGCATCAGAAACACACAAATCCACATCCAGAAATATCTGCAGAGAGGAAACAGAAAGTGAAAGACTGAAACACTAACTGTGGGAGGGAGAAGACTCAATGTTAGCGAGTACAGTGGTGACATATATGAATATATATAGAGAGGAGAAGGTAGGAGGAGGAGAAAAGCATGGTGTTCAGGTCCCCCAGCAGCTGAAGACTAGAGCAGAAGAACTAAGAGATGGTTAAGGGTCACCTGAGCTAGCCTTAACTATGAGCTTTATCGAAAAGGACAGTGTAATCTTAAAAGTAGGAGAGGAAAGGTGCTTCTTAGGCCCAAAGTGGAAGCTGGTTCCAGGAGAGCAGCTCAAAAGAAAGGTTCTGCCTCCCAATGTAGGTTCAGAAACTCTAGGAACTCCCAGGAAATTCTCCTCTGTTGGTACAATATGTTGGGTCTTTAAGATATGATGAAGCTACTGAGAGCTTTTTCTGTCAAATGAAGGATTCTACCTCTTTAGATTTTCCAGGAAGTCACATCAATAGCGGGAAAAACAGGATCACATTCCATGTTACTGTCATTACTCCTGCAGAAGAACACCAAATTATAAACACTTTACAGGGAGTTACTGGCACATCCTGATAATAAGGAGTTACACTTGTTCAGTCTTGGTGTAACAACCACATGGATTAGTTTACTGGCATTGGAATGTCCCTAATTTAGTTGATTTTCTATAACGTGACCAGAGACTTGTTTTTATGTATTAATCTGAGGAGAGAAAATCCTGGTCAAAAATAACTGAAATTCCTCACAGCAGTGTTAGAGGCCAAGGAAATACCGTCCAGAGTAACTGAGTGGTTAGATATCAAGTTCTTGTGGCCATTAGGGTGAAGAAAAATATGTATGCCACAAAAATGACTGGTTATGTACATGTTTAAATATGTGCTTAAAGTTTGACTAATTAATTTGTTTTATGTAGCTTGACAGATGTAAAAATAGCCGAATGTCATCTGCATAACAATGAGCAATTATGCAATGTTTCCTAATAATACGACAATGAATACAATGTAACTGGGAGGCACAACAGGGAAATCCTACTTATGTACCATATTAAGAAAATCCTCAGGGAATCCCCCAATAAATATTGCAATCGCTGTAGTGTTTTTCTGCGGTCCTCTGGGTCCAATCGGACTAGAGACTTGGAGTCTGTACCAGACACAGCGTGGATCTCATCCCAGGTCTACGTCTTCAGAAAGCAGATCTTGTTGTTATTTTTCCTCTAGATGCTGTCTGTGTAAAGCTCTGCAGCATAAGCTATTATCCAAAATTAAGTTGCAAAACTTCAGAGCACTTGGCTGGTGGCCACCGTTAAATTCCCCTCTCTACTGCAGACACACAAAAATTAATTAAGCAGGAGGATTGAGAGTTTCTCTCAACTGTTATTAATGTCTTTAATTTCAGATTCAGCCAGTCAGGATGGAGGACTCAGCAAAAGTCCTTATAGTTTCACAGATGTACAGATGTAAACAGTATCTGTGCCAAATGACAACCAAGACTCATCTCATGTTGGCGGTCGTAGAGCCGTAAGGAGCTGCTTCCAAACAGAAAGGGAAAATCAGATTCAGTTCCCCTGCTGAAGAGAGGGATGAATATTTATTAGCAAGGGTCAGACAGAGGAAGGGGAGGAAGAGAAGGATGATCAAAGGGAAAGATGTGCTTTGTTCTGAGAGAAAGACAAAAAGACAGGAAGACAGAAACATAAAGAGGTGAAAAAATGAAAGAACGAAGGTGCTTGTTCTAAAACCACCAGGGAAAGCAAAGTGCCTTTTTTCTTTCTCAATGTAATGTGCATCGTTGCATAATTAGTTTAATGTGTGACACAGGAAAAAGTATTTATAAGTCTGGAAAGCAGACTCTAAAAATAAAAAGTGCAGCTTTACAGTGTGGTGTCGCTGTACCATGGTTTCCCCAACATGGGTGTCACGGTAGAAATATTCTTCCTGGAGGAACACTGGCATAAATCATCAACAATAAAGCAGTGACAAATACTGTACCTCCAGGAGGACCACAACTTTAACTTACATTAAGGGGTTTTGAACCACAACCTAGTGTACTATTCCACACTCTTAATAGATTTAGATTTAGATTGATTTGCTTATTCTGCTCAGTTGTAATAATTGAAAGTGTATAAAAATGCTCTGCTCAAGTGTTTATTTTCATATGATGAGAACAATGTGGTGACTCAACACCTGCCCAGTCCTCTGACTGAATGTACTATATGTAGTTGAAGGGAAGGTATGGGGGGAAACACTGCTGCTGAAACAAATACTGCAGTATCCTGTACATTAATGGTTTTGAAGTTTTAAAGCTATAACATAAGTATTCTAAGGACAAAATAAGAATGCAATAAAGGGGAACGATGTGCAGCTACTTTCTAAATCATGATATGGGACTGCTGACAAAACACCTAACTGACTGCCCAGTCGTGTCCTGTCAGAGATGTAAATGTACTATATAACAGTCAGAAGAAGTCAGTATATGTTTGGCTTTTCATTTCCTTACTGTTAATATTTTATCCCGATCTAAATACATCCCACATCAGCATCTTTAGTCGCTGTAGTTTGGTGTCTCCCAGCTCCTGAGAAAATGCCTGCTTCTGGAGTGGAGGGAGTGTGGTATCTATCTCTCTCTACTGTGAGTTGTCATGTTGAGTTGATGTTTGTGTGTGTGCGTTAGGTGGTGTCAAAGGAAACAGCTGTTTTTCTGTTCAGCGTTATGTATTTATCTCTAGTACTTTCTTGGCTTTTACTAAAGCTTACCTAGAGTGCTCCATCCATCTGTCTTCCTGTTTCTCTGACTCATCACTCTTTGTGACATCTGACTTTTTCTTCTCTTGATTCTGCATCTCAGCGGTCTTCCCATACATCACTGTATAGCTTCCTCTTGGCTTCCACTTGGCAGGTTACAAATCCCACCCCTTGATGCACATGGCGTAACCATGGCGCTAACATAACCATAGTAACAAGCATCAGCTTCCCCTGTGGAAATGGCAAACCCAGGAAAGTCTTTTTTATGTTTTAATGAGACTCCTACAGAATGAGATCAGACACAAGAGCTACTGAATGACAAATGAGGATGCACGGTATGAGATGGAAACACTGCAAAAGATGTCATTATGCTAACAGCAGCAACTAGTCTGATGCTTCGAGACTAAAATAAAAATTCTCACGAGTGTAAAATTAATTACATTTTCTCATTTGCAGGAGGCTTAAATAAACAATACCAGCATGAAACTGGTGTGATTTATTTGTCTGATGATGGATCAGATGAAAAATAATCTGACCCATTTCTTAACAGTGAGATGAACAAAGCGTAAGAGTTTCAAACCATGAGAGCAAATATCAAATGTAAACTGTCATGTTCAATGAAAGAGTAGCTGAGCAGCAGTTTAATTGAAAAAAATCTGAGATAAAAAGTGATTTTACCTCACGGTACAAGCTAGATTTTCATCAGACAACTTAATAATTAAAAAAAAAAGAGAGAGAAATTTCAAAAAATCCAAATTGTAAAAAGTATGAGTTTAGTCATTTTTTAAAAGAAAAACTAGTGCTTCATATTCTTGAAAATTATGTTAAATTTTACATAAATGTGCATGTTTATTAAAGAACCAATGACAGACTGCTTTTAGATCCTTGATTGTTATTTTGAACACCAAATAAAAAACAATGGTCAAAAGGATATAACCTAATAATTAAATTAAATTTTCATATACAAAGTGTAGCACACATACCATCAAATTTTGGAGTTATTCCTAAAAGAAAAACAAAACAAAACAGTGCTTCAATGTGATAGGTTTTGTTCAAGTCTTGAAAAAACAAAAAGCTTTTTTTTTTTTTTTTCAAATCAAACAATTAAACATTGAACAGTAAACTTCACTCTAAAATAATAAATCAGTACTTTTTTAAATGACTCATTCTGGTCTAATCTATTTTTTGGACCTTCTAATCAGTGACCTGGTCCATCTTTGGCTTTGAGGTCACCAGTGTCTGGCTTTGATTGACAGGTCAGTATTACAGCCCAGTCGCCTGCTGAATCAGACTGTAAGACGGCCCGTTTATGTATGAAACACACTCTTTTTTTCCTGACAATCCGTCCTGTTGCAGTGGTTAATAGTTGTCAAGACTGTAAAATGGTAATCCTATGCAGTTCTTGTTGAAGTTTACAGTTTTACAGATCATAAGCATTTAATGAAGTAAATCTTGTAGCTCTGCGACAAACAGTCTTGTTATTTAAACCCATTCTCTCCAGCATTTTGACATTTTTTTGTATCGTTTTGTCTTGATTTACTTAGACATCTACTTAAGTGTACTTATTTATTAAGGAACCAATGGCTGACTCATTGTTAGCGTGAATTGGGGAAAAAAAAGAATGGTCAAAAGGTTTTTAACCTAAATCTATTTGATATTATTAAGTGTAGCCCACATTGTCAACAGTCATCATCTATAAGGCTCCCATATCAACTCCAAGACTAAATAAATCAGGACAGATCTGAGTGCATTCCAGTTTTATGTAAGTGAAGACAAATGTGTTTTCATGAAATATTAATAAGTTGCAAGAAGAATTCTGCATTTTGTATGGATAGTCACAGATGTTAAATTTATTGCCAGTTTGCAGGTTGCAGATTTAGCAGAATTACCTTTATACATTAGTTTTTACCTCTAGGGATTTGTGTTTTAAGTTTGCAGATGCGTGCAACTTACAACCTCACACACTTCATCATTTGAAAACAACTTTGTCTGGCAGTGTTTTATTTTCCATAAACTGCCGTGCTCTCCAGTGTGACTACAATGCTGCCTCAGGGAGTTGAACCAATGCCTGTTGAGCCAGGCAGCAGCAGCAGCAGCTGAATAGTTTGCCAATTCCCAAAGGGTGGTCGGTTTGAAACCCTGCCCAGACACAAACTGAATTTGCCAGAAAGGGAGAGATGTTAGTATGCGTGTCAGTAGACATTCTTCTGCCTCGGTGCGTCTGTTATGTGTTTATATCGAACAAGTTAATTTGGGTTTCTGTTAACTTTCAGAGTGGAAACATAGTCTGAAATGTAAAGAACCATTTATACCCAAATCTGTTGGTTGGGTATTTACTCATGGTGAAGCTTCACAGTGTTATGATATTGAAGTTTAAAATATACAAAAAAAAAGACAAAAACAACCAAAGCATGTATTGACCATTTAATATGTACTAATAAATGTTCTTTACTTGTATTTCTCTTTGCGTATTGGTTTAATTTAAACAATCAAATAAAAAGTTCTATTCCATTTAACTGTCAATTTCTATTTAGAGTTTTGATAAAATATTAAGAACCAAACTTAAAATGCTGCCAAATGGTAAAAAGAAAACAAAAATCTGACTTTGACACATTCATGTCAACAGCTTTTTAGTCAATAAAGTAGCATACATAATGTCCAAGGATGGTTGGAGGCTATGCAATGGATGTTTTTCATCCAAAATGATTGTCCTGTTATTTTTTTTATGTAAATGAATCTTTCTGGCAATGACCACAATAAATCTGTGCTGCTGTATTTAACCCCTAAAGACCCAGAACTACTTTTGTGGAGACATGCAAATTAATTTACCTCTGCATCTAACCTTCCCTAAGTTAAGAGTTATGAGTAAATATAAAAGCTATTTTATTAAAACAGGGAAAACTGAAGCAAAATATGCCAGTAACTGAGTATAGAAAGAAGTGCTTACAACCATTGTTATTTTTCAAGCTGCGTGGGTGAATAACTGTCGCAGAAAAATTATATTTCCGTGATCACTACAAAGACTACGAACATTTAAATGGGTCATATGTAATAATTCTGAAAAGATGAGAAACTGCATTTTAATTGAATTATTTACAAGTAATGATAGGATTATTTGTTCTAAAGTCACTAAGTTTCTGAGGGTTAACCCAATCCCAAAGCAGGACACTGTTAAGTGTAAGAGAGCCAAAAATAGTTCACCTTAAAAGGAGTAACTTTTTGCTTTTTTTAATGGAATTATGCATTTTAAAACATTTCCTTGTGGTCTACATAAACTGTAAATGGTATGCTTGGGTCTGAATTCTCATTAATTCAACTCCACAGAACCATCTTCAGCGCTAGTTTTGAGTAATGACATGAGAAAGGTCATTTTGAGCACTGGCCCTTTAAGTGCAAATGAGACACTTCACGCCCCACACCCTTCAGGTTGTTAATTGTGCTCCTCTGTTCAGTTCAGCCACATGTGTTCATTAATACAACCAACAACTGAACATTTTAGGTAATCGGTTGTTGTCATATTTTCAGTACAGACCAAGGTTATAATAGTTTTGCATTTTTAATTATAGTTTAGTTTTATTTCATTTTGACTTTTTTAGCTTTAATTCATTGGTATTAATTAGATTTTGAAGTCAGTTTGCTAGTTTTCTTTTTTTTTTCTACATGCTTAGTTTTAGTTTACTTTTTATCAGTTTCAGTATTAGTTTTAGTTTTTCATATTTTGGGTTATTTGTCAGGTGCAGGATTAAAAAAGATCAGAGTAAGTAGTGTGTAATAAAACTCAACAATGGATACCATTTAAAAGAAAAATTATTCAGTTATTGCTCGAGTGAAATAAATTGATTTTATACCAATCTAAAAGGCTTGTATTGATTGACAAAGATGAAAAAGAAAGCCATTTCATCTAAAATTTCAGTACATTTTAGTTAGTTTTTTAAACACACACAACAGTTACAGTAAGTTACTGTTTGTTTTTCTTTTTAATAATCGTTTTTATTTATTTCAATTAAATAAAATGCTTTCTGAATTTTAGTTTTCATTATTTTGTTAGTTTTTGTTAATGATTATAATCTTGGTATGGATTACAACTACTACTGCTGACAAACAATTATGGCATACTCAGAGAAATATTAATTGAAAGTCTTGACTGTATATGTGCAAATATCATGACGTAAATAGTTATGGACTCATCAAATTAAGAAGGAATTAAAATGGGTTTTAGAAATCCACTCCATTTTTGCACAATGAATATGAAGATATATCTGCAGCACCTGGAAGGTTCACATTCAAACTTTATGAACTATTAGGGTCCAAAAATACACACATAAATGAACTAAAGACTAATAAAAGCAAAATATGGGTTTAGCAAAATATGACCTTAAGTGACAGGTTCTTATTATTAGGACTGAGATGACAGAATCACAGTATACATAGAATAAAAGCTTCAGAAAAGACAAAGGTTGATTCTGAGTGTTTTAAACAGGGTGGACATCTAAATATTTCATCACAAGTGTCAGTTCAGAGGCAGTACTTTGACAAGCCAAGAGAGCACAGCATTGTTCAATAAGTATAATATCAAGAGACATTTTTCAACAAACAATGCCAGAAACTTGTCATTATGTGTAGAAGGAGATCTGAAACTGTCTTCCAACTTGATTACCACTCAGACTATTTGTGTAAAGCCGAGTCATATCCTAAAATCAACCACACATATTATCCTCTAGTGCTTATACAAACTCACAAAACAGAGCAAACCAATATTTCAATGTAAGTAGTATGTAAGTAATGTAAGTCCATTGTTACTTCAGTCATTAACATTTTTATGTTCTTGTTGAAATGAGCCTGGTCTTCTAAAGAGACCAGCCCATCACATCATAGAAAAACATATTTAACCCTTAAATACCTAGATTCTATTTTCACATACATTTACTCTATCTTAAATAGTTTATTATATTATCTTCCGTGT
>JAPTGZ010000005.1:26614475-26624813 GCA_029814645.1 Fowleria isostigma | reverse complement strand
CATAAACCCAGTGTGTCCATCCACTGTCATTGATCCAACTCTGGGTTTTACTGGTGAATCAATGTTGTAGAAGATGACGGTGTTTCCATGGCAACTACAGAGCCTCTGAATATCCAAATGTGTCATATCTGATGACCATGAACAGATGAATAACTGTATTTTACACCAATTATTGACACATTAGTGGATCAACAGGATTAAACAGTCGATGGTTTTACTAGATGGTGGATGCTTTGGTCTTTATGGTTAAAAAAGGTTAAATACAGAGAACATTTCATTTGAGAACTAACACAAAAGTAGTGCTGGGTCTTTATGGGTTAACTGATTGCGGTTCAGGTTGGGTCAGGTAGAAAAAATAGCTGCAGTGGTGCAGGGCAATCTGTGGCAGGTCAAATAATTCCACAAAAGTCGGACCTGAGGGTTGAAAAAATAAATCCAGACTGGCGCACTACTACTGTGTAGGTTGTTTAAGTCAGCATCTTATTAATAAATATGAAGAGGATTATTTTTCATTTGAAAAATAATAATAGACTCAAAAGAGAAGGTGTTTGTTTTGACTATTCATGACATCATCTTCATAGCAAAACATGACAAAAAAGATTCCTCCCAGTCAACATCCTCTTAGATTATAAAGTGAAATGATTCCAATTATGAGAGTAATGCATGTGACTTATTATCAGTGTTTAATTTTTAATATCCCACCACCATGTAACGTACTTGCTAGTAGAGATTCCTAGACCTGAACTCCAGTGAAAACCTCTGGAGCTCAGTAACTTGCATTTTCCATGCCAGGAGTGGCATAAAGCAGCCAACAGCAGGTGGAAAACAGGTGAAGAACAATGAAAACTGTGACTAGAAATCAAGTTTATTCCACCAAATATTAAATTATGAGCTGCATACATGTTTGATGCTGTCTAAAAAAGACCTTTTTTTCTTTGCACATTTTGAAGACTGAAAATAAATGCACTTTTTGTTATTTTCTGCCAACAAACATTACCTATAAATACTAAAATGAATAGCCCTTTCATATTTGTAATACAATTTATCATGATCCAGTGATCTTTTATGTTTCTCCATCAAATGTGCTGGTATTTTGGTTACATGGAAAAGTCATTGATATCCTCTGTTTAACCTCATTTGACTGGTTATTGCTGGTTTTCTTTTTCAGGATTATTTGCTGAGTCACATGTACAGCAATGCAGCCAGAGACGACCTGTGGAGCAAACTGTCTCAGGTAACACATTCATGTAAGAAGTGAACCGAACCAAGGGTAATAATCTTTATGTTTATCCCTCAGACCCTGCAGTATTAGTGCTTTGCTCATTAGCAGGGAATCAAACTGATAACCTCTTTAACGTCTAGCCCCACAGGGATCAAACAACCTGGCTAACTTCAGGTGTTAATTATTTAACAAAGCATCTCTAATGAAAGCCACAGAAAGAGAGACACTGGCTCATTAAAGCCAACTCAGTAAAGGCCTTGTTACCATGGTAATATGACTGACAGGTGGAGGCAAGGCTTTTTCTCTTTGTTATGCACGTAGAAAACCTCTGGAAAACTGTCGGTTAATTAGGTTCATCTTCATTAGCCCTGCTTTGTTAATACTGAAGCTAAATTAGTGTCTCTCATTGCTAATTACCCCGTCAGCCAATCAGATTGCAAGTTACCCAATAGTCAGCCACTAATGACTGATTTAACTAAATATCGGCTCATCTCTTGCATACTGATCAGTGTTTTCTGATAATTACCGTTTTTTTGTATTTCCTAATCAGGCAATGCGATCAGAGGGGCGGGACATCAACATTGGAGAGATGATGGACAGGTGGACTCTACAAATGGGCTACCCCATAGTTACCATCAGCAAGAACCAATCAGAGCAGCTCACCACTCATTACATCACCGTGACCCAAGAGCACTTCCTGTACGGACAGGAAGTCAGAAACAACAACAGGTTAGACTCTTTTTAAAGCTCCTTTAACTGAAAAATAAATAGATGTGATTGATTTTCTGTAACAGGAACATTTAATATACAGATATATCTGATACTGTGTTGCAGTTGGAAAAACAAAATAACTGGGCAGCTCGTATTATTGAAAGGAGGGCAATCATTTTAGGTTAGAACAAAGTCAGCCTGATTGTTTTTATCTTTATATGTGGGATATGTAGATTGATGGAATGATTGGTAAATGACTTGGAATATCAACATTGAAAACCAATAAAAGAAAAATCTATATAAATAAAGACAAGCATTTTAAAACATATTTACATATATGTGTATGCATGAATATGGGGATGTAGAGCACTGTGCTAAAGTCTTTAACTTTGTTGTTTGTGCAGGGTTGAAATGAGCATACATATTGATTTCTATAAATACAACACGAAGTACAAGAAAATACAGGGAATATGTGCACAGCATTAAAGACACATGAAAAAGTGAACTAAATGGGTACTAAAGGTTTAAGTGAATATTTAGAGTTGACCTTGACCTCATGACAAGAAACCAGAATCGGAATCAGAATTGCCTTTATTTGCCAAGTATCTCCAAGTATTCAAGGAATTGTGCTTCAGTTTTTAGAATATGCACTCTCTGTACACATGACATATACTAATAAACACACCTTAAAGTAGGGCTTAAATAAGTAAGTATGTAATAAGTTAATAAAAAAAAAATAAAAAGAGACTTTGTACAAAAGTAATGGCAAAAATAGAAACGTCTGACGTGGTGAATGAAATAAAATGGAATTAAATTAAATTTCTGGCATTTAAACATCAGAAAAAGCGACAAAGCTGATCTTAAAAAAGTCTTGAATTTACAAATTTACATTTAATACCTAAAAAAAAAGTCTTTAAAAGGTATTATAAATTGATTATGGCAGGTTTTAAGTTATGTTGTCATAAACTTGTTGACTGTACTGTGTTTAAATATGTCTGTTAAATCTCCAAACTGTAAAGAAAGTAACCTTAGTCTACTCACTTCCATCTGTCCACAATTTATATTGAAATTAGCAACCAATTATCATAGTCCCTAGTGAGAAATGACTCAAAACAGTGGGAATCAAAGCATTGGAGTAAATAAATACATTTTCCTGGGCATTAACTTCGGTCCTAAGTCGTGTAAAAAAAGTCTAAAATGTAGAAACCTGTAGGAACCCCGTTAGAACTTTACTAAACTAACAAACAAACTAATGTTGGTCTAGGACCTCTGAACAGTACTGTATGTGTACATGTATGTATGAAGTTCTACATAATGAGCTTTTTTTTTTTTTTTTTTTTTTAACTCCACACTAATTTAATTGCACCTTTTATACAATGTTTTTAACTATGTAATTGCAGTGTAACTATGTCTTTTTTCCATGTCGGTAGTAATCTTGTCTCACTATGTCCTCCTTTATGTTTGTTGAATGTTTTTAATTAAGTTTTTGTGGATGGAGCACAAGTAGAAACCTAGGACAAATTCTCTATATTATGGGGCAATAAAGTGAATCCTAAATCTTGAATCTTACATCACATCACAGTTTCACGAATTTTCCAATTTTGACATAACAACGATTAACAGCCCTTGTGTATATTTTGGTTTTCAAAATCTAAAGTAAGGTGTAAAATGCATATAAACTAAAGGCAAAAATATAAACGTGTGTTAAATGAATGCAGTAAATAGGACAGTTTTGTATACACATTGTTATCTGTTCTGGTATGTAATAATATAATACTGCTTCCACTGACTCAACTACTTCAGCGACCAAATATGTCATTGCAGTGAATCGACTTTCCATCATAACCCAAGTATGTACTTTGTATTAAAAATAGTCTCTTTGGTCTAGATGTGAATTTTAAAATATAATCTCTCCCAATTTAATTTTCATGAGGTGAGGTAATCCCAGTCAATAAAGCTAATCAATGTAATCAATTAGTTGCATCTAATCACCATTCCCTGACCAGCTGGATGTTTTTCATGTGCTTTTCCATGTCTGAAAATGTGCGTCAGAGTGTGTTGATGTATCTCTATCAACAACTACTTTCTGGGGCATAGAAATTTTAAAGTTAAAACATATGTTGCTATTAGTGTAAAACCAGCTTTTCTTCCTTCCTTTCTTCCTTTTTTTTATGTTTGGATATTAGCACTGATTTATTTAATTACACTGATAACTCAACTCAGTCTGCTTCTGAATTATTAAGAAGCGGAATTATTGATTCTGTTCTGTGTGTTTGTCTTTGACATTTGCCTCAGTTCCAGGATTAGTTTTATTATGGATTACTGAATGTAACGAAAATCCATCAACTATACAAGACTGGATTGATGACTCTGGATGTGCCATGGACTTTTATTACAGTTATATTTTATCATTAAATAAACGTCTTATGTTCAGTTGACCTTTAAAGACCGAGAGCTGCTTTTGTGGAAAGTCCAGAATGAATATTTGTCTACATTTAACATTTCCTGGCTCATTCATCACCATTTATTATAATATTATCCTATACATTTAAGTAGCTGTTTTTCTGGATTTAGAACACTGTTGGCAATAAAATTGGAGTCATTTTGTTTTCAGACCATTCCTCTATTTATTCCTATTTATACACACCAGAATCGTCTTTGATCTGGTCCAATAGTTACATACTGAGTCCCAGTTACACTTTATCAAGAACAAATCACAATCATTGCATGAGAATAGGTAAAAAATATTTCTCCTCAGAGCCTCTGAACATGTGCACTTGTGCTCATAATTTTACATACCTTTGAAGAATTTGTGATTTTTTTTGGCTATTTTTCAGAGAATATGAATGATCATACAAAACCTTTTCTTTCACTCGTTAGTGGTTGGGTAAAGCCATTTATTATCAAACAAATGTGTTTGTTCTTTTTAAATTATGTAACAGAAATTATCCAAATGACTTTAATCCAAAGTTTACATACCCTAGTTCTTAATCCTCTGTATTGGCCCCGCCCCTTTAACATCAATGACAGCTTCAAATCTTTTGTGGTAGTTGTGGATGAGGCACTTTATTTTCTCAGATGGTAAAGCTGCCTATCCTTCTTGGTAAAACACCTTCAGTTCCTTTAAGATTTTGGGTTTTCCTGTATGAGCTGCATGTTTGAGACCTCCCCAAAGTGTTTCAATGATATTGAGGTCCAAAGACTGAGATGGACACTCCTTCACCTTCACTTTTTTCTGCTGTAGTCAATGACAGGTTGACTTGGCCTTGTGTTTTGGGTCATTGTCATGTTAGAACATCCAAGACCGTCCCATGTGCATTCTGTTAGGGTATGTAAACTTATGAGTACAACTGTAAATGGATCTTATCTGATGCTGATGAAAAGCTGAGAAAGCATATTTTACCTGATTTATTTCACTGTACTGATAGGATTAGCAATTCAGAAGATAGGTCAGGAGATGCTTTTGGTTGCCGGTGGCTCTTTGAGAGTTAATTATTCCAGGGCTGGCCACTGAAGTTATGTTCATTATCCTCTCCTCTAACCCCTGAAGGAGTAGTTCATCTGTTCTAAATCTGGCGGTTCTCCTGTCATGTCCCATATTCCTAACTTGTTGTTGACACTAACATACTTTTACTGGTTCTTGTTTTTTTCTCTTGTGGCTCATCAGCAGCTGCAACCAATACAGATGGTGTTGTGTTTCTCTTTATAATCATTCCCTTTCTGCCTTTTTTTCATTCTTTGAACTCTCATTTGTACATATTTTGTCCTGTTTTAGTATGATTTTTTTAGTGTTGGAGTTGAGGTTTTTACTCTCCACCTCTTCGTCACCGTTGACCTGTTGGGTCTAAACTGAATATCAGCCATGATGTGAATTCTGCTCTTTTGTATTTATGCCATCCCTGAGCGACCTTCCAATTGTGGAAAGTAATAAAAAAAAAAGTAGTAAATCCACCAATTACATTTATGGAACAGAAGAAATGCAAAGCACAGATTAATTTACAAATAAAACATAATTGCTGTTATAATTAAGTTTTATATGAATGTAATTTCTGGCAGACATGGTTGTTTTACTAATACAGTCACTACCGCTGTTGCTGCCAGATAATTATTTATCTGTTGTGTTGATAGAAAACATAATCCAGACAGCATTGCAAAGTCTCCAAAACACCGTTACGTTTAATACTATATAAACGCTATTCCTGTGAGACAGTCACTTCAGGGGGATTTCATGATTTTGTCTTTAGTGCCACCATCAGCATGAGTTTCACACATTTAACCCCTGGTCTGCGAATACGGTGAATGTACCTGGGAACGCTGCAGCCTCTAGGGTACACTAATCAGGCTTTAGTCTTCCTTTATCGTCCCTCTATCTGCGATGCACATTACTCACTCCTCCACTAAAATGAGATTCCTGATAGCGCTCTTCCTTTCACACCTCAGTAATCACTTAGTTTGTCCTCTCACTGATCATGCAGCAATTTCTCCTGAAAATGCACTTTTCTGCTATTTCTTCACATTCTTTACCACCTTTACATCATTTATATTTCATTTATATTTGATTCACATGATGTTTTATTCACATGCTTCACAACCTCTGGAGTTTATTCTCTTTGCTGTTTTATCGACCCACTTTCTCCTCCATCAATACTTCATCAGTTACTTTTCTCTTTTTTTTTTTACCTGTCGTCTGCTTCTTGTCTTTTCCTCTTTCTTTTTCACACTTTCATTCTCTTCCCTCTGTCCTGTTTTGACTGTGACTTTTAAAACCGCTGACCTTCCGAGTTACTTTTTTCATTTTCTCCTCTTGCTCTGTTCTTTTTTTCCATCTTTCATCTGGGCCTTTTTGTGTTTCAGCTGAGCTCCTGTGCTCTGAGGTCTCGTCAGCTGATCAACTGAAGCCGTTTGTTGTAGATGAAGCTGAACTCTTTGAGGTGCTCCTGTTGAGTCCCTCAGGGCTGCGTTCAGATTCAGTCTATAGTCCCGGGGCATTCTCCAACACTCGTACAAGAAACAGTTCTGTGGTTTTACTTGAGCTGTTGTCCCGGTTGAGCACAGCTGTAGTAGATCAAATCAGAAGCTGTTTTTTAATCCCGTAGAGTTTCCTTCAGAAGCACAGCAGTGTCCCACAGTGTCGCATGCTGTTTATTTAAACTCCTGGATTTGATTTTCTCTTCTTTTTTGTTATTTTGTACAAAATTTCCTTGAGCATACACAGTAGCCCTCCATAAATGTGCATAAACAGCAACTTTTAAGCAAGTTTTACTCAGGCTGCAGGTGAAACAGACCATGATTTTAATCCTTTCATACATGAATTGGTAACAAACTAGTGGTAGTTTTGACATAAAACATATGCAGTTAGATTTCTTGAATATCTCATTTCTTTAGCATAATACATTGCTTTTCATTGTTGTGGATTCTATGCATCACCAGCATTTTCAGTATAATTAGTGTAACAAATGTTACAAAACACAATAGAACTATAATTAAGACTTGGTGTCATTACTGCAGATATTGAATCTTTAAATGAAGACTGAATAATGTCCACTGCATTCACGCTGTAATAATAAAGATATTGTGATTTTTTTTTTTTTTACCCAGTTAACCCAAGTTAATTTAATGATGTATTTGCTTTTAAAAGACAAGCTTTAAGAAGCAGAAATGAGTCTTTCTTCAATCATCTTTCACTGTCAGTTACAGTGATGCTTTCATACTAGTCAAAAGAATAGATTTTTGCTATTAAATTTTCATATATCAAGAATGTGCTTTGGTGTGTTGGTACAGCTGTGATAATAACAGTAAGTCTAACAATAAGTAAACAAATAACAGATCTAGTGGAAAGATGTGATATAGAGCAAGGATGATGAATAGAGCAACAAATAACTAATACAATGGACAATATACAACATAAAATAACAAAGATACAAGAATAGTATACAATAACAATATTCAATGACATAAATACAGTGGACAAATAATACAGGTGTTGCAGTAGTGGATATAGAAAATTGAGTAAATGCATGTATCTGTGTGTGTGAGTGGAGGTTGGACAATATTCAGCCTAGATCATCTCAAACAACTCCATTTCACTGGAACTGTGCTTCTCTAGTGCCTCCACGTACCATCAGCCATGGAGTATCTCACTCTGCCATCAACCCATCCTCAAACAGGCCAACCTTGACCCAAACCCAGAAGAAACCCACACAGAAAGGAGGCTCCCACCCAGGACCTTCCGCCTGCCACTATATGTTGCCCCTCAAGACACAAAATGACACATTCACATTTGACCTTGCCTGCACATCCACAGAGGTCTACAGTGGGTCACAACAGACAGTCCAATTACTGCCCCATTGTACATGCATAGACCTCTGAGATCTGATAAAGAGAAGCTGATAAATATTGAACTCAAGTTTCAAAAGGGGCCCAGTCAGACCTTCACATATTGAACATTAATCAGATGTGTTAATCCATGCAGAGCTAAAGCTAATTTTGTGAAGTTTTCATCTCCACTTAACCTCTCCTAATTAATTAATTAGCTTTAATTTTAATATTATATCCTGAATTTATAATTTTTCAGTGAAAAGAAGATATTTTTCTGTTCTGTTCATTTCACCATGCAGATGTTCATAAAAGCTCAGCGTAAAGTTAATGGTTTTTATATCAAAAGAAAGAAAAAACTGAAGCAAAAGTGACTGCAAAATCTAGCAATAACTGAAAGAAAAAAAAGGAAACTACAAAATCTGTATTGATCAAACCTCATACATTATATTGCCAAAAGTATTCACTCATGTGCCTTGATTTGCATATGAACTTAAGTTGGTATGCTGAAGCAAGAGATTTTGGACAATTCCATGCTCCCAAATTTATGGTAACAGTTTGGGGATGTCCCCTTCCTGTTCCAACATGACTGTGCACCAGTGCTCAAAGTAAGGTTCTTAAAGACATGGATAAGAGAGTTTGGTGTGGATGAACTGCACTGGCCTGTACACAGTCTGACCTCAACACCACAGAACACCTGTGGATAAAGTAGAGTGGAGACTGAGAGCCAGGCTTTCTCATCCAGCATGAGTGTGTGATCTCACAAATATGCTCCTGGAAGAATGGTCAAAAATTCTCATAAACACACTCCTAAACCTTGTGGACAGCCTTACCGGAAGAGTTAAATTTGTTATAGCTGTAGTGAGTGGACTGACATCATATTTAACCCTACGGATTAAAAATGGGATGTCACTTAAGTTCATATGCGAGTCAAGGCAGGTGAGAGAATATTTTTGGTCGTATAGTGTAGGTTTTATTGGTGAATCAATAGTGCAAAAGATGATGGTGTTGTGGAGCCGCTGAAAATCCAAATTTGTCATATTTAATACAGATAAAAAGCAGAGAAATTGCGTTTTACCTGAATTATTTCAGTGTAATGATAGGATGAGTGGTTATTAAACATTTTAAGTCAGTAGATGCTTTTGGTTGTCAGTGATGGGTGTTTGAGTGTTAAAGTCAACTGGATCGATTCCTGACCCACAGGAAAAAAATTTATATGACTTGGACAGTACATTTTGGCTGAAAAGTAGCTTTGCTGGTGATGCATCTTTCTAACATTCAATGGCTTTGTGAGTGTTGAGGCTAAATTCATTTTCTGACTGAAACAGGCCCAACACAGCACCACCATCACAGGAAAAAAAGAGTATATCAATATAGTCCCTGAATATATTATTGTGTTCTTAGAGGGTATATAGAAATATTCATGAATATGAACCATACCTGATACCTGAGTTCATTTCATTTGTATCTAAATGACCTCAATAATAATACACAATTATCTGAAGGCACTTCACAAATTCAGGTTACAGCCTTAAAAACAGGAAACCCAACAAATCCTCCTGAAAGTGACAGTGAGGAGGAAAGACATTTTTTACGGAAGTTTAATCCTCTGACAGAACCAGGATCTGGTTAGGCAGTCATCTGGGTTGTCTATCTACCTTATGATAATGGTTTACAATATTTGCATTAATATAGAAGAGAAGAGCTATGGCGAGGGGTGTAATGAAATAGTCATCTCATCAAATGATACGAAATACAATATGAAATTGATTTACTGAGTGGAACTGTGGTTAGAGCACTGGCCCACAATTCAATAGGTCCGGGGTTCAAGTCCCACCTATGGACAACTTTGAATTTTGAGGCTCAGGTGTTACAGCAGGTCATCCAGTAATCGAAGGGTCGGTGGTTCTAATCCCACCTCTAACTGTCTGCATGTTGAAGTATCCTTGGTCAAGACACTGAACCTTAAATTGTTCCCAGTGAGGCCTGATAGTGCCTGGCATAGTGTTGTAGCTGTTGCCTCCGCGACCCGGCCCCGGATAAGCAGAAGGAAGATGAGATGAGATGAGATGAGATGAGATGAGATGAGA
>JAPTGZ010000005.1:26597920-26608479 GCA_029814645.1 Fowleria isostigma | reverse complement strand
TGTGAATTGTAGATTAACAAACAGTGAATTTAGCAAACATAACAACATGACATGGTAACTTTATACCTTCATCAACTTTATGATCATATTATCAATGTAGAACAAATGCAGCAATTAAAGCATCAAACTGTTTTTTTTTTTTTTCAGTTAGATCTGTGTCCAGTGGTGAAAACAACAATGCCTCTATTTTTAATAGATTTCTTTCTTACTCTGACTTACTACTCCCTCTAGTGGTAACATATATTCACAATGACACTTTGACCCGAATTCAGTTCATATCTACCATACACACTGACATCTTTTTTTTGTTGCTGTTGTTTTGTTTTGGGTTTTTTTTTGTTTTGGTTTCTTTTTTTTGGGGGGGAGGGGTGTTTCGAAACACTAGTGATACTTTTAGGTTATTTTTGAATATTTTTCTTCAAATTTATTTAGTTAAAAATTTTTACTTAGCACAGGAGAATTTCTTTTGACTTGCAGCAGTACAGATAATGCTTTGCTAGGGAATGTCAGTCCACTTCGTTCATTTTTAATCTTTAATTTCTGAGCCCCTCCCACAATATAGAAGAGTGAAGCGTCTCCTTTGCATTTCAAAAGGCTTTGCTGTTGCCAGCATTCCAGAACTCTTTTTTGTATTTTGTTTCATCATCATCCACATGACTGGGACTGAAGGGGGTAGAAGGAGAGATGTCACAGTGGATACATATTACAGTAGTTACCTCAGCCAGAGGGTAAGATCATATTTTCAGAGCTTCTTATAAAGGAAAAAGGGACACCCCCCACCCCCAACCACAGTGAATCTGGCAAAAAATCACAGCCTTTTTTCTATTTGTATAAGGACAGTTAATCAGTTGGTCAGTGATGTCCATGTGTCCATAAAATGAGAAATGAGGTCAGCTGACTGGATGACCATATATTTTTCTTCCCTGATGGTACAAACATATTACAAGATGACAATGTAAAAATTCATTATGTTCAAATTTTATTCAAAGTGAGTGGTTGAGGGAGCATGGCACATCATTTTACACACAGATTTACCACCAGAGACCAGATCTGAACCGCAATGAGAATCTTTGGAATGTGCTGAAGAAGACTTTACACTGTTGTCTGACGTATCATTAATATAAGATTTGGACAAAAATTTATGCAACTATCAATTGAAATATAATATCATTTTGACATTAGAAAAGCCTTTTGTGGCGTAAATAATGCTAATGAATATGTTCCATTATCAAAACTAAAGCTCCAACAAAATATTAAGAGTGTAGTGTTTTTTTTGCCCAGTCAGTGGAGTGCAACATGGGTCTACTCTTAGTGCAACTCCACAGGACATAAGTCTTCATCATGAAATTTTAGGACCTCATAGAAGCACTAATGCTTTTATTTGTTAAAATGTTTATTTGTTTTTATCTATTGTCATCCCCAATGTCTTGCTATAGTTGTTATTATTTTGTAAATAACACTAAATCAATGTTAGTTTGGTGAAAATGTGGACTATGTAAAGATGTCTGGAAAAAAGTCTGGGCCTGGAGGATAGATCAGCTGGGAACCACTGAGCGACAACAGAGAAAAAACATGCTTATGTTTCTTTATGCCTTTGTCTGTTTTTCATGAAAGATTAGATATTAGACAACAGAATCTAACTTTGGTGCAGCTGAAGTTTATAGTCCCATGACATCTTTTGACAGTGTTTTCTTCTCAAAAAAAAAAAAGGAAAAAGAAACTAATCTCCACATTTCAATTAACTAATGATTGTATCATTATATTCTAAAATATCACCTTATGAGTACATTAATGTGCTATTTTTTTTTAAATCAAATCATTATCTATCCTTTTGTGTTTTTTCTTAGCCAATACATTTGACTCTGGATAATGGATTTTAGTCACATTATACAAGGCAGTGGTACTTTTGAACTATTAAGCATTAATATTTAACCAGCATTTTACTTTTAATCTTTTCTCTGAGGTGATTCAGAACTCCCACTTCTTTCTGTCTGTCCTGCTGCAAATTGCTAACTATATATCTTCAAAATGTTAGGAAAGAAAAATTGATTTGTTTTAACTCAGTGAAGATGCTGTTTTCAGATAATCTAAATGGATTTATGAGCCTCAGGAAGAAATTTATGCCAACACCCAAGGCACAATGATGTTTTTGAGGGTTTGCAAATGTAAAAATCAACAATCTCACCACACACCACTTTTACTGGACAGCATATTTAACCTTTCCTACTCTAACAGAAAGACAATAACCCTCATCCACTTCCACTTGACTGACGTCCAGTGACTGCTGGCACTATTACACTCACTTTTCGTCTTTTTCTCTCTCTCTGTAACAGTCAGCTCTCCATTTTGTAGCTGACTGATGTTGAATGATTGTGGTTGGTCATCACTCTCTATCTGCCTTCAATGTCTCTTCTTCTAATAACTGAGGTAATAAAACCCAATCCGATTCTGCTGACTATTACTGACATCGTTCTCCTTCTCCACAGTTTACAGTGGCAGGTGCCATTGACGGTCGCCCTGGGAAATGCAACCACTGTTTGTTCAGAGAGTCTCATCTGGGTCAACAACAAAACAGGTACAACACTGCTGCTCATTATAGGACCAGAAGAGGTTTTAATGTTTAAACCAAATGAATAAAAACAACACTTCTCTTTTATACTCCTTTGCATGTTTTTTTTTCCTTTTAGTTTTTTCCTGAGATTTACAAGTAGTGAAAAGAAACCTTTATTTTTTTTTGCTCTTTTTTGCAGAACTATCTTTAAATCTAACTTATTGTGTATATAGTAGATTTACTCTTTTTTAGGATGCTTTTTATCTAACTTTTCTGCTTTTGTTTAAATCATTTTGCAGAATACAACACTCTTTTTGATAGTAAAGCTCTCTCAACTTACACTCCATGAAAAAAAACAAGCCTTTACTTGTGTTGTTCATCAACAGCTTTGGGCAGTTTAATTTCTGATCTAAAGTAGGGCTTCACCCTACTTACAGGGTCCAGAAAAGCAAGGCTATGAGATCAAGACTTCAAGACAGTTTAATCTGAACCAGAGAGAAGAAGTTAGGGAAGTAGGCCAGACTTGGGTCAACAGCTATTTCCCTGTTTTCCTCACCTGGTTGTTGCACAAAGTCTGAGCATTGTTCAGACTGTTCTATTAAAGCTCACAACCTAATTTTACAACAGAGAAAGGTGTTTTCCTCTGAGAGACACTAATGCTACCATCACAAACTTGGCTTTTGGCATGCCAGGTGTTGAAAGTGGAAGAAGATTGTGACATTAATATTCTGTACCTCTAATATTCTGTAGTTAGTTTTGGTGATTGGGTTCAGCCAGTTACATCTAATCTAGGGGTCAACGGATTATCAGTCTGGCCAATTATCAGCTTTGATATTCGTCATTTTGCCGATTATCAGTATCGGCCTTTTAAAATGTCCTACGGCCGATATGATGGATCAAACTCAAAACGGGTTAGTTTGGCTCTGATGCAGCCGACTGTCGCTGGTCCTCTGCTTTCTCTGTGCCATGAGCATTGTCCCTCCCACAACACTATCTGATTGGTTACACGACACATGCCAATCAACAGTAGAAGCACTGCATGCACCACACGTGTAGGAAAATGGGGGAGACACACGGAGCGGAGAAATCCCCCCGAACCAACTGAATAGGTTTACGTGATGGTAAGTTCAGGCAGCAGATTTTGACAAAGTCGTAATAAACACCAGACCCATGGCTCCAAATAATGGGATAGAAAGTCCCAAAATATGAACCGGAAAAGTGAAAGCACTGTGAAGACAACGACTAGAGACTAGCTTTACCATCAAGTATCCCCCCCCCGTCTGTGTCACTATGAGACTGGTCGGTAATTATAACCATAGGAACTAGTCCTTGATAGTTGTAAGATATGTGTGTGAGAGAGCGAGAGAGAGAGAGAGAGAGAGAGAGAGTAAAACCTGTTATAATTTCAGGTTGATTGTTGAAGGGCTGATAAGTTCATCCTTCCTCCTCTCTGTGTCCCTACATCCAGACAGTCAGTGGATTATAGCATTGATGAGCGTCCACAGTGCTCATTAATGGACATTTATAAACATGTCAGTGTTAGACAAACACACTTGTTAACTTATAACTACAGTCACTGACATGTTATAAATGCAGTCAAGTGTGTGTGTGTGTGTGTGTGTGTGTGTGTGAAATTAGAAGCTGTAGAACTGACAGATATACAGTTGTCATCCTCTGGATATTTGACTGGACTTTTTCAAGTTTTCTGAGATCCCAAACATTACAAAATGACATTGTTGATGAAGTGTGTCTAAATCTCTCTTTGATAGTGTCTGTAAGAAGAGGAGAGAAGCATGTTGTTTCAGATGTGAGACATAATGTCAGGGCCTTAGATGGACTGACTGTGGACTTTAATGTACTAGTGCATTATGGACTGTTATATGCATTATTCACGGATCTGCTACTGAGCTTGGGAATTCTCAGATTTAGTTTTGTTAAATGAAAAATAAATATCCTGAACAACATTTAAGCAAAGTTAAGTTTTGGTGTTTGTATGATTAACATTTTTGACATTTAGATTTTCATTTTTACTGTAAACAAATATCGGCTCCAAATATCAGTTATCGGCCTTCATGATTACTAATAATCAGTATTGGCCTTGAAAAATCAGTATCGGTTGACCTGTAATCACCTACTATAACATTTCCTCTGTCATCATTTTAGTCTACATTCCCACAGATTTTTGTTGTAAAAGTTTTGAACTGCTTTTTTCTATTTGATGTTCTCATTATGTGAGGCAAGGCAAAGCAAATTTATTAGTATAGCACATTTTGTACACAGGACAATTCACAGTGCTTTTAGTGAGATGAATGATTTAAAGAAATTAATGCATATGTTCTGACTAACAACAAGGTAAGATCTTACATTTAATTAATGTGCTGCTATATAACTACTGAAGTCATTATAAATTTCTGAAATAGTCCACCATGTTGCCTGTAATATTAATCAACAATTCAGAAGACAGTTTGGGACAGATTCAGTAGTCTTTTTTATACTGTTTTATAATACATTAAAAGTAATGGAGTAATTTAATTAGACCTTTAAGATGTAACTGAACACTGTGGTGTCATCTGCATATGTGATGAAAATATGATGCCAGTTCATGTTCTTACAGCTCTTCTCCCCTTTTTTCAAGGTTAGCACTGTTTATACCTTGATACATTATTTATTTGTTGTCTCAGAAACCCACAGGATTGGTGAGATGGATGATAACACCTGGTTGCTTGGCAACATCAACCAGACGGGCTACTTCCGCGTGAACTATGACCTCCAAAACTGGAAGCTGCTCATTCAGCAGCTCCACAATAATCCTCAGGTACCGAGATGTGTTTTATGTCTTTCTGGTATAAGTCCTGTTTGTACTTAACTAGCATTAAGTGTTGCTCTGTTTAATTTGTAATAATTTCCTAGGTCATCTGTTTTTGTTTTTTTTAATCCTATGTAAATCTACCATGGTACCAAAACTCCTGCACAAACAATCATATTATGGTAAACACAGAGGTCTTACAATATTATTACCAGCATGTCTCTTATGTAGGTGTACTATTGTATCTTCACAGAAAGTTTATAACCCAAATATCAACCATGCTTGTTAAGTGGTGAAACTGGGAGTGGGAATATGGACACGTTGAATGTTATTGTTTACTTCTGGTAATCCCGCACATGCGCAGTACGCTGGAGGGCAAAAGCACTGCTCCTGCTAATACAACTTAACTAAAGCAACCACTGTTGTCATCGTTTTAGAAACATCTGCTCAAAAAGGAAAATCAAAGACAAAAGTATGGCTAGTTTGGATCCCTTTTGTGCTATGACTGCGAAAGGTACAACGCAAAACTAAGTGTATTTAGTGAAAAGCTTCTACCCGACAAACTGTGGGTTCTGTCACCAGTGGAAAATATTTCTGCTTCTTGCTGCGCTGTAATTTTTAAAAGTAACTGGTGTCATTTCTCAGTGTCAAGAATAGAGAGTACTGTCTGGATCAGAACGGTCCCAGACAACAGAGCACTGCTGGTGGGCTCCGCCGCGATGCAACGTCCAAGGGGCTGCACTGCTGGCTCAGCTCGGCTGGGAGTAGGCAACTCCGGTCTTAGAGAGCCGATGTCCTGCATATTTTAGATATTTCCCTCTTCCAGTACACCTGGAATAATTAATGATCGGCTCATCATCCAGCTCTGTGGAAGAACGATAACGATGTAACGGCTTCCAGGTGTGGAGGAGGGAATTATCAAAAACATTCAGGACACCGACATCTCTAGGACCAGAGTTGAACACCCCTGGTCTAAAATGATGAACACTAGGCATCCTTTGTCTGCCCCCCCCGCTGTCTCCGTGTGAGGCCTGTGTTGTTCCGTTTACATGTCTGTTTCCCTCATCTCCTATTTCTCTGCTACCGCCTCTAAAACGTTCTTCTGAGAGTTCTCATCCTTAATTCTTCTGAATCTATGGGTGTTTGCTGCGGGGCATTCTCTGGTCTGGACAGCTGGGATTGGAGTTGGAAAACTTTACATCCTTCCTTACATCCATTCATCCTTCATTTCACCAGAAAAGCGGCTTTTTTGTTTGTTTGTATATTTGTTTGTTGGTCTGTTGGCTGTATTTAAATTTGGTGCACTCTTTTGATTACTTCACGGCGAAAACCAATGCAGTGCGCTGCAGGAGCACAGTCTTTTTGCCCTCCAGTCTGAGATGGAACAAAAAATCACATGCGTGTGACGTCACTCGTCAAGGGGTCCATATAAGCTTTGCTTCTTCTCACTCCCTTTTGGGCTTTTGTTCTTTAGGGGTGGTATACTAGTGGGGACTCGTGTTGTAGAATGATGTGTTATAGTTACTGTGTCCACGCAATATTCTGCAATACAATTGTTATATCTATGTGCACTTGCAATGGATACTTCTCTGTGTATGTTCCTTGTGTATATTCTACATGCATAGTTTCTGTGGATTTCTACATGCATAATCTTCCTGTAAAGTTCACTATGTATAGTTTTATATGTATGATCTACAAGTCTACTTGGTTTTTTTTGTACATACGCTTCCATCTGCACATTCTTCATAATAGTTCTGGGTGTATAACTCTATATGCAGATTCTTGTTGTGCATACTTTGTGCATATGGCACTCTCATCTTTTTTCTTTTCTTTTTTTGCCAATCCTTCCATGTATGTCTGTGTAGAGAAGAGACTTTATTTGTCAGTATACACACTGAAATTTATCTTTTGCATTTAACCCATCCTTGATTGTATATTACATACATACTGCATGCTAAGGAGCAGTGGGCTGCAATATTGGTGCCCAGGGAGCAAATGGGGGGGGTTACGTTCCGTGCCCAAGGGCACATCAGTCAATATCTTTCTGCCAGTCCGGGGAATCGAACTGGTGACCCTTCGGTCCCTAGCCGACTCTCCAGCCAACTGCTTAGCCATCTCAGCTATGGCTGCCCCATGTACACATAGCTGTACACATGTATGAAATGTATCTGAACAGTACTGAATACTGTACATGTGTATGTAATTACCACTGTACATGGACTGCATAAGCTCAAAATGAAATAAACTAACCTAAATCTATATACTATCCATCTACCTATCCATCCACCCCTCCCTTCATCCATGCATATCTGTGGGGTAATTGTATTTTTTTGTCCAGTCCCCCTTTGGAGAATCAGACCACCAAAAGCAGACACAGACAAACTGATGTAACATTATGGAAAGGCTCAGCCGCAAAACAATGTGTTAGCTACTGAAAAAAAATCCCATTTCGAAAGGATCCATATCAATGCTGTATTTAGAA
The DNA here is from genome assembly GCA_029814645.1 of Fowleria isostigma. Lineage (NCBI taxonomy): Eukaryota > Metazoa > Chordata > Actinopteri > Kurtiformes > Apogonidae > Fowleria > Fowleria isostigma. Next base: position 26,600,640 of record JAPTGZ010000005.1, on the reverse strand, counting down.
ATTATTTCATTTTTATTACTTTATATTTATTTTTAGACAGCTATTTTTTCTGGCAAACTGAAGCTGTTATATCACTTTCTTGGAAGCCACAAGGCTCCTTTGATAAAAAAAAAAAACAAAACAAAAAAAACAGAGTCTTAGCAGAACAGGGGAGTTGTGCCCATCTTTGTCTTGAATGGTTTTCATTATTAGTTTTGAGTGACTTTGTAGTCTTAACATCTTACTTCAGACCCTTTCAAACACTAGAAGTCAGACAATAACACAGTCAGAGGCTACTCTTCCTCCTGTCTTAATGTTTTCCTCTTCTCTCTCTTGTAGATCATCTCTGTTGGAAACAGGGCGGGCCTCATTGATGATGCCTTCAACCTGGCCAGGTGAGTATCCCCTCAGCTAAAGAACAAACACAGGTGCACTTGTTTACAGGATGCTCTGTTGAAAAGTGTCCATTCGCATCTGGTGAAAGTATAAATATTATGTCCTTCTCATTTCCTCGTCATCTGTCACCCAGTGTTAAGACACAGTATGTCCAGGCTCATCTACTGTTTCTGTCCATTTGTTTGTTTTTAATTATTAACCTATATAGAGTGTCTGTTTGTTAAACAGGACTGATGAGGCAGCTGCCTTTCTCAGATTAGTCCGTTTTGGTGGACTGAATTTTATGAATGGAAATATAACATCTTGGAGCTTTCATTTTAGCCAGCAGAGATAAGGACTTTGTTGTTTTATATGTACGGTTGGGACTAATTTAGTTTAAGAAATAGCCAAAAATATGAGAACAAACTGCACAGTCTTTGGATTAGGCGGAGGTGAGCACTACCACTGTAGAATCTGTCACTAGGCCTATAGCATCTTTCTTTTTATACTGTATGGCCTTCAAAACTTTAAGTTAACATTTTTAGTATTAATTAGCATGAAATAACAAAAGAAACCTGATATTATGGGATATGTTTAAATAGGCAGTTTTATCCAATCAGCAACATAAGGTCCCAAAGTCTTTACTTTGGGTTTAACTTACAGTGAAAAAGCATCAAATCAGTAAAGATTCATGATACCTTTATAAAAATGTGAAGTGGCCTAGAGAGCCTAATTTCAAAACAAATGAATAGTTCTCAACATTAGTTTGAATTTTTTCATTGTGTTTGAACTGTCCCAAATACGGTTACAATGTAACTCTACACATGAAAACATCAACAGTTTGTGATAACAGTAGTTTCATAAAATCTATTTTTATGTGACACAGCTCAGTAGACCATCTCTCATCATAGCTGCCAATAACAAAACAGTATGTTTCACCTGTTTGTTGAGCGCAAAGAGAAAAAATATCAAAAGAAGTCAAAATTGCTGCAAATCTGGTTGTGTTCACATCAACAGAGATATTGTGACTGGACAGACTGTGGAGAATTATAATGACCTCACCTCCATAATTTTCAACACACTGCAACTTTCTTGAAATGTAAAATCATTTTGCAAACTGACAAACATATGTGTAAATGACAGTATAATCAAATGGTTAGTATAACTGTATTTCGTCTCTTTTTAATGTATTTACATTTATAAAGTTTCTGTGTGGGACAAGCAGAAGGGGTGAGACTTGGCTTTAGACATACCTATATAGGACATTTTAACTCTTAAATTAAACCCTTTGTAGCAATTTACAAAAGATTGTTTCTCTACATTTAACCTTTCCTAAGTAATTTACCACTATTTTTTATGGTATCTGTATTTTTCATTTTTTTTAGTGACATTATTTTCCTATATTTAATTTTCTGATCATGTAGATGTTAATAAAGACTCAAAATAAATTAAAAGGTTATTATGTCAAAATAGAGAAAACTGAAGAAAAAGATAATTCTTTAACAAAATATATCATTAACTGAACATAAAACCATGTGTCTACAACCACTACCATTTATCAAACTACATGGGTTTTATCAATGAATCAGCATTGCAGAAAATGAGTGTTTCCATGTTCTCTACGGAGACTCTGAACATTCAAATGGGAACAAATGCGATGACCATGAAAAGATGAAGATTACATTTTACTTGAATTATTTATATGTACTAATAGAACAGCTGTTAAGCTTGTTGAGTGTTAAAAGACATTGATAATTTATGGCTAAGTTTGGATAAGTTGTTTCTTTAGATAAACTGCTGTTGAAGTTGATGATTTTTCCTTTTCAACCTAAAATGGTATGAGGATCCCTTCCTGTTGCTGCTGTTGACATGCACACGAACCACATCCAAGCACATCACAACGGACCAAAAACCAGAAGTTGACATTTGTGTTGTAGCTTTCGCATTTTGTACAACCAGTCTAAATCTCTCACCATGGCTGCAGATTAGTCCAAAGCAGAGGATATATTTTTCAGCAGGAGAATACCTGCTTACGAACTGTGTGGAAAGAAAGAAAAACAACCTGAGCCAGACTACGACTGTGATAAATGAGCGATCAGTGAGGCTGCAGCCACAGAGAGTGAAAGAGGTACAGCAGTGAGTCGTTCCTCATTGTGATGTTTTCAGCCTGAAGCTTTTTGAGCACTGTAACCAAAATTTACCCTGACACCAACTCTATAACTCAATCTAGCCCGTCTCTCTATCTCTGTTCTGTCTCTCTCTCTGAGCCATCTGTCCTCTGTCATGTTGAATGAAGAACAGCTAGAGACAACCACGCTGTCATCCTTTGCTCGTGTGTGTGTGTGTGTGTGTGTGTGTGTGTGTGT
>JAPTGZ010000005.1:26580807-26591418 GCA_029814645.1 Fowleria isostigma | reverse complement strand
ACACACACACACACACACACACACACACACACACACACACACACACACACACACACACACACACACACACACATTATTAACCAAACTAACCATTCTTGTTTGCATTTTTTTCTGGATTCCAGCCTCACACTAGTTTGTTCCGCTTACTAAATCTGGCTGTCTAAGTTTTCAGTAACAGACTGACAAACAGCCAGAAGAAATGCTTTCATTTTATTCTGACAGCTGCTGCCATGACAACAGATGACACAAGCAGTGTATGTGACAGTTTACATCTGCAGGTGGATATGGATGAACACATGATGGATGGTCAGGTAGATGGATGATGAATGGACAAATAAAAAACTGTGATGGCCAGAAAAACAGGGATCAAGAGATAGATGCTGTTGCTATGGATACCAGCATCCCTCTTTCTCTGTGCCTTTATGTTTAGTCTCATAAGCAGTTCAGGGCGGTGTAAACAGGAAGTCTCTGCAGGCTGGATGGATTATGGTAATTTCTCATAGGCCAGGTACATGATGGGAATGAAGATGAATGTGTGGAGGTTGGTGAGGCTGCATATGAGGCAGATTATGGAAATATGATGGTCTGGAGTTTAGAGTTTCTCAGCTGCTCAAAGTCTTAGAGAGCCTTATCTCAAACAGATTAGCTTTCTGCTGAGGTCTGTTTCTCTCTGAGACAGTCTCTGTTTCTGTAAATGAACTCTCAATAATAAAACATTAAAAAAAACATTCAATCCTTCACCTCCTCTCTACATGTCACTCATTTTGATTGACAGCTCCACAGCAAAGGTCACTGCTCTCCCAAAGTTGATGATTAATTTCTCCAAGGCAGCTTCTCATCAATCCCGTTTCTTCTTTCATGCTGCTGCTCAACATCAATAATCACAATAAAGCCCATTTCATCAACTCTCCGAATTCACTTTCTGTCCTGAGCCACACTAATGATTAATATTCATGATGTGTGGGCGGAGCTGAAGGTCAGTTCAGGAAGCAGGTGAGTGCTTCCCTCCCCTCAAAACATCATGAATGTTAATGAATGCATAAAGGAGCCTGTTAATATTCATAAGGTGGTGGATGTCACTCAGGCTGCTGAGGAGCTTCTGTGGCATTTACAGTTCAAGTTTTTGTTAGGATTCACAATGTAGTTTATTCATAAACACACACATGCAGACTGAGGTTTCTATTTGACTCTGCATGTCCCATAATGCAGCTATGTCTGATCTTAACTGTGCACCAACTAAATTGTGCTGGGTAAGAAGAGGTTTCAGAAGATGAAAAAGAATGTTTGATATTTCAAAAATAACGCAGTTGTTGTCTTTTGTTTGTCTGTTTTGTTTTACTAGAAAAATGCTTTAAGCAAACTGCTTAGTTCACAGCAACCACTAAGCAGTTGATGGCTGTCAAATGAAGTGTGAAAAAAGTTCCAATTCTATTAACATATCGAGGAAATAAACTATAAAAATAGTATGTATAAGAGGTACAGCATTTTGGTGCATTTGCGGCTGCCACTGAATTCCTCTTATTTATTTATTTATTTATTTTACCTATCCAAACACATGCACTGATAGGTTCAATGCTTAATCTAAATTGCCCATAGGTGTGAATGTGAGAGTGATTGGTTGTTTTTCTATGTGTCAGTCCTGTGATGAAGTGGCAACTCATCCAGGGTGTACCCCACCTCCGCCCTTAAGTAGCTGGGATAGGCTCCAAGTGACCCCCTTCAACCCTAGTGAGGATAAAGCAGTTTCAGAAAATGAATGAACGAGCTTAAACGTTAACTACAGTAGAATTTATCCAGGTAAGGTGTTTCCAGTAGCCACTTTCATCCAGCTTCTTCGACTGATTCTCCAAAATATGCACAAAATGCATGTTTCAAGTTCATTAATTCATGTAAGTGACAGTGAAAAGCATCTGCAATCTGAGTGTGGGTTTGGTGGTTGTTATTGAAGAGAATAAGATAACCTTGAATCTATAAGTGTGTTTCCAGTGAAAATGCCAATTACCAAAAATAGAGACATCACAAAACTGTGAAATGAATTGGCAGATGAAAAAAAAATGATGTACTGATTTTTTTATATGTGTGTCTTCCAAGGTTTTTACTTCGTTTGTTTTTCTGTTCCATTCTTCACATTACATTTCTGTGACGCTCTTTATTTTTTCACCTGTCTTTTATCCAATATAAGTTCAGGTTGCACTTCGGTAAAATATATCTATATATATGATCTAATATTTGGCTGTTTCTCTTTTTCTCTCTCAGGGCAGGGTACCTCCCACAGGGTATTTCCTTGCAGCTGATTGGCTACCTGCCTGAGGAGACGTCCTTCCTACCATGGCACGCTGCCAGCCGAGCACTCTACCAGCTGGACAAACTGCTGGACCGCACAGACGAATACAGCCTGTTCAGTGTAAAAAATCGACCAATCAATCAATCACCTTCACAATCAGTCGTTCAGTCATTTAATCTGCCTGTCTAACAGTTGGTAACAGCTTCACGTTAGCGGAATAGACTACTGCGCTGACAGCTGGCTGTCTCTTAATTAACGCTGTCTGTGCCAACAGGACTATGTGCTGAAGCAGGTTGCATCACGGTATCATCAGATTGGTTGGCCGACCAATGGACCCAGCAATGAGGGCAGCAACGTCCTGCAGGCGTCATACCAGACCGAGTATGCAGCACACACCTCTACTCACTACACATACTCTGATGGTCAAAAAAGGCACTGTTACACATTGAGCCCAACTATTTCTACAGGCAAACATTTTCTTTAGGAGATAAGTTATATTTTTTTAATGTACACACTAATTTACAGATTTAATTAAATATATTTTTCCCTTTACATTATTTTGTCTTGTGGTTTTATGTTGATAATTTGCTTCGGGTATTTGCTTTTGTTGGTGTTTGTATTGTGCTTTTTTACAGGTATAAAATAAAACATTCAATTCATTCATAGAAGATAGACAGACAGACAAATAAAATTACAGTGCATTAATTCATTCATCCACACATAAACAGTGTTTTTACTCCAACAAAAACAATGAAAACAATGAAAATGTTAAAACACTCAAAGGAAATTTCAAAAACTGTGATTTATTTGTATGAGTTTGGAAACATTGCTGTGTGCCTGACGCAGCAACACCAGCAGATATTTACCAGTTTCTCTGTGTGTGGTTGTCATTAGCAGCTACAAGTTTGCAGCTTAACTCTGACACACAGCTCATTAACCATGCTCAGAATCTTAGTGAATGCTCAGTAGTTTTTCAACTGCTTTTGGCCCTGTGAGGTTGAGAGTTTATTGTAGTGCTCTGTTATTTAAAACTTCATCTGAAGAGAATTTCAGAGTGTGACAAATGAAGGTAGTATATATCCCAAAGTTGCAGTTTTTTATTATGTTTGCCTATTCTGCAGAAGCCTCATACCGCCTCCCGATAGACCTATAGATACATGTTTCACCCAACAAGGGTATTATCCCACAAGAGTTGACTGCAAAATGCATCATGAGTGGAATCACAGCAGTAATGAACAGAAGGAACAATTACAGCTAATAAAACAATTATCATTTACCAAGTGGGTAACTGACTATTGCATTTGGACAGACTAAATAAACTGTGAATCCATCCTTTAAAGCTGACTGTTGAGTTAATATCTTCCCCAGGGTCAACTGAAAAGATATAGGTCAGCTTAATTCCTCATTTCATACCACCTCATCTAACACCTATGGTTCATCTTCTGACATTCTGAAAAAAATTGGATTAAGACTTTCTGTGACCTAAAGGTTCTAAAACTCCGCTCCAAACTACACCCTCAGTTTAGAATTTTGACCCTTAGAGATAAATGTCCTCATTAAATGAAGGAGGACTATGAAATCTTGAAAAATGTGAAAAAATATGAAATTTCATATCTGTGAAAAATTTGAATAATTTCAAACACATTCATATAATTTTTTGGGTAGAATATACAGAGTCATATATTTTCAGGTTTGTATTTATTTATATTCAGTTTTTAAGACCAAATTACTTCTAGGTAAGATGGTAATTTAACTGCAAGTTTTCTGTAGGATTTCATGGGTGTTCAGTGCAAAATAATTTAAATTATCAACTTGTAAAGTTGTAATTATCTGGTTGGGGTTTTTTTTGTATTATGTTCACTTCAAGGTTTTCTATCTGTCTGAACCTGTTTTTCCTTTGTTTTGGTGAAATGTTGTCTTATAATGGATAAAATGTTTCATACCAGTAGATTCTCCCATCTGTGTGAAATATTACATAGACTGAATATATAGATACCATTTATGCTTCTCAATTTCTAAATCTACACATATTTCTGATGTTATTAACTAGCATTAGAAAGAATTAAAGGAGGTCTTGTATACTCCCACATAGAACAGGTTTGAACAAATTGATAAAAAATGGATTGTGTCTAAAAAGTGCAATAACAATATATTATTTAGCAATTTGCTATGATAGTGAGACCATATGGAGCCCTACTGTGGAAATACCACAGAACAAGAGGCAGAAAGCAGCCAACAATAATGGAAAAGCTGATGTTTAACGTTTGAGGAAGAGACAGCTATTAATGATGTAGACTTGACAGATGTTACAGACAAACACATGTTTGTAATGCTTAGTTTTTGTGTAAAAAATGCTCAGATGGAGAAATGTATATCATCATTAAAATGTTAATCAGCAATAAAAGTTAATGCTTTACCATAAAAAAGCTTTGGGGAAATTGAAACAATTTTTTTTCAAGCTGTATTTAATGACATCTGTTACAGCTTTTTATGCACAACATGTAAACATGATAGAACTATACTACTACTCCTACTGCTACACAATTATGGATTATTATTATTATATTATGAGTTATGGATTCGAAACAGTGAAAATTCTTTTATGGAATAGTCTTCATTTTGGTACATTCATGTTGTTTAATTTGATTTCAGCAACAACTATTTACATGTTTCCAATTAATTTGATCCTGAGGGTCTCTTGGATGTTTATCACAAATTTCAATGAAATCCAGTGAAAAATAAAAAGTTGTTGAGCCTCAGTAACTAATAATGAAATTTAGCTGTGAGGGCCGAACTTGAAAAAGTCATAAATAAAAATATCTGGAGTAGAGGTTCAGGAGGTCCATGAGCCCATGAGGTTTTCATAAAAAAATCCATAACTGGGAGTGAGTTGAGTTGGTATGACATGACTCTCAGTAAGTTCAGTATTATGGATGTTTAAAGCACACGCTCAAACTCCCTTGCCTTTCAGTGTTTTTGTGGATAAAGCTGATATTAGATTTCTCGCCTGCGTAGTCTGTGAAGCTTTCTAATGTTCTTTCGATGTCCATCATCAGTTGTGTGTCTTGTCTCTGTAGACAGTTGCAGAGGGAGCTCATCATGTTAGCATGCAGCTTTGGGAACAAACAGTGTCACCGCCAGGCCGTCACCTACATCTCTGATTGGATCTCCAGCAACAAGAACAGGTATGGATAAACACACAGGGATGGATTTCTTCTGGAATTTCATCACAGGTTTTCCTTCTGATACAGAAGTGTCAAGTGTCCAAAATGTTCAATAGAAACTAAAGACCGTGGTGTTAAAAGTAATGAAGTTACATTTTTGGACAATTCAAGATGAGCATATTTGTATTTATTTCACTAAGTAAATAATATAGCTCTAAATAATAATACTAACTGAAACTCATATCATACCTCATAACATAACCTACCATAACAATAAGTCTTTTCACTCAACGTCTTACCACTTTGACAGTATTTTTGTATCTTGCACAGTCAATCAATCATTATTTATTTATTTGCACCCTGATACACTTACTCTTTGCACAGAGTTCTTTATTTTATTTTACCTAATTATTTTTCCTTGCTCAGCATATAGGTTTGTTTCCTATAATGTGTTTTAGTTTAGTTGATATTGTTTTAACCTTATTTTTATATATTTGCATTTTCAATTTGAGTTTTGCACATTATAAACAAAAAATACATGTTCAAACTATGTATTCCATGTCAGATTTAGATAAACAAGTAAAAGAAACAAACCAAGAAAGAAAATAAATAACAGTCATGGTTACCGGATATCGATTATCAAAAATATATTATACACATTTGAGTCTGTCAGTCCTCAAGCATCATTCACTGTGTCATATTGTGTCCATTTCTCCCACTTTTCTTTTATTTATACTTTAGCTCAACTGTTTACATTAGTTGTGTGAAGGGAACTCACAAAGTAAGAATTTTATTGCTCAGTACTGCTGTGTATATAACAACAAACTTTTTGAATGTTGAATTAAACCCACCCTATAAATGTTTTTATCAGATTTTTTTTGTGACTTCAGTGCTTTTATAACCAGGGCCTTCAACTAAATCCCGGATGTAAAATCTAAATCTATAGTATCTAAAACAACACTCACAAAGCAGGGCTTCTGCCCTATTCTACCATTTTTTTCCTCCATATTTCGGTTTTTGTGTCGGTAACTTCCCCTCTTTTATGTGCTGCTGGCTCATTCGCCCCCCTCTGGGTGCTTTGCGAGATCTGCAAAATTAGATTTCAAACAGCAAATTAAATAGAAACAGATGCTGGTGTTCTGTACAGGACAGCAGGGAGTGGATGATAAGAGACGCGCTTAAATTAAACAACACTAAATTAAACACTGTTTCAGATTCCATCCAGCTGATTTTTACAAAAATTCTTTGATACACCTCCTCATTAATGTCAGATGTGTGTTTATTGTCTGAGGAATTCTTTTTTACTTTCAAGTGTTTTCTTAAATTTCACAAACAGGGAAACAACACTGTGCCTTTAAAGGAGTTATATGGGGGAAGTCATATTCCAAAACACCCTTGAATCGATCAAAACCACAAAGGAACACTATGTATAAAAATATTATATCACTCACTGAATAAATGATCACACGCATTATTTATACATCATGGTATCATCAAGTTTTCTTCAGAAAAACTCACAGTTAGTTATTTTGACAGTCAGTCAAAACAACACTGCGTCTTCTTATGTTGCATCAGCTGATAGTTTACACTATTTTTCTGTTAGTTTAGCTCTATTTTTAGACAGAATACAGACAGTGAAACTATAAAACACTTACATTTTCTGGAAGGTTTGTGTATTCAGTAGTTGAATTAAAGATGTGTCATGGATCATCCAAACAAGGTCAGAACTGTCACAGTTTAGTCGAAAGAAACAGCAACAAACAGATAATAACACCATATAATAACATTATACCTTCATGAGATTCATAATCAAACTCACCCATGTAGAAGGAATGCTGTGATTTTATCATCAAACTCCATTTTTTTCATTTAGAGCTGTGTCCAGTGTATCTAGCTTTTATCATTTTATTTGACTCGAGAAGTTGAAGTCGGTGTATTTCTTCCACCTTTGTAGAAGAATTAAATTCAGTCACAAACTACACAAATGGAACAGAGTGAAAGAATAAAGTATGTCAGAATTGCAGAAAGTAGACTGGCCACTTGAGATGGTACTGCAGGGCATTATCATTCAACTACTTGAATCCTCTTTGTCATAATGACAGTGAGCCCAACACTGTACCAGGGTTGTTTTTCAACCAATTTGAAAGTTGGGTTGTTGTTTACAGAGAGAACATCATGGGAGCAGTTCACATGAAAACCATATGGCAATGTGTTGAAAACGTTGTCTTTTTCCATCCACTACAACACAATGATGGCCTTTAATAAATGTGGGAAGCAGTTTGAAAATGTCCCATTTTCAGCTGTGGGAAACACCAAATAAATCCACATTCATGCAGGATTAATCTCTCCAGAGGTGACTTTTTAATATTTCATGCTCCATTCAGGCATTTTAATCCCATCTGCAGAGCACATGTATGTAATTTTCCTTTGCAGACTGGGGTATTAATTACCAGAGTTTCTCAATAATTGAAGGAAGCTCATGTGAACTGGCTTTCCACCAATGTGAGCATAGAGCAGAGAAGTAAAATTGAATATTATGTAGTGCTTCTGTGTGCATTATTCCTGGAGTGTATGTTTGACAGTGAAGAATGAAGGAATAAAGCTTTCATATGAATGAATCTAATGCACTCAGCAGACCTGCATCATACCTGAATTATAAAAAAGGTGTTAGAAAGTACCTATTGTAAATGGACTTGAGCTAAAATCCCATCCAGAACAATGCATGTTATAATTACAGCAGGGCTCAGCTAATGATAAAGTGTCAGTATCCGTCTGGAATTTTAATCATGTCCCAGTGGGACTTCATTGTGAATAATCCGTCTAATGGATCAGAAATGATGGTTTTCCAATTTGTTTTAGTGTGACTGTGGTCATACACGATTAATTTCATGGGGGGTCTTGGGCAACAATGAACAACAAGGCCCCCCATTGATCCCACTTTTAGGGCATTGTGTTCAGTATTAAACACACTGTTCTGCAGAGTCAGGGAGCATGAGCATGTTAGCTTTCACAAACACATTCTGCCAAAAATATCATCAACATGAGACAATAAAGCAGGACCCATCTATCTGCTAAATGGTGATTGTTTATTCCATGTTGTTACTTTTATATTTTTGTTAATACAAGCAACAACTAAACATTTTAGGGAAGTGTCTCAAAGTTTGGACATACTGAAAATATGTCCAAACTTCAAGCCAGTTACCTAAAATGTTCAGTTCAGTTATGAACTACAATTGCTGCTGCTGAGAAACAATTATGATGTACTTGAAGAAATGTTTTGTGGAAGTCTTGACCTTATATGTGCAAATGTTGTGATGTAACTAGTTATAAATGGAACAAATTCAGAAAGAATTAAAACGGGCTGTAGAAATCCCCTCAATTTTTGCCAGAATTAATATAAAGACAAATTCGCAGCATCTGGAGGGTTCACATTCAAACTTTATCAACTATTAGGGTCCACATATAAACATATAAATGCACCAAAAACTAATACACATGGGTTTAGCAAAAGATGACCCCTTTAAAACACACCAGTTACATGGTGTCAGAATGTTGGTCTTTTGAGAATTGTTCACTCTGGGACCCAGTCTGAAAAACTGGATCCTAAATGTCAGGTCCATATGGATAAAACGTACATACAATTAAAAAAAAAACTTGATATCTACTAAGAAAAGAGTTCAAGCAGTCACATGATTGTAATTCAATCAGCAGAAACAGAAAAAGAGAAAGGAGAGGTTGAACATTGGAATATTTTTTTTCCTTTAGACTGTTTAAATTATAGTGAAACTTGTCATGTAAAACATTACTGACGTGAACTTAATGTTACTATGAATAGATGTGTTTTTGCTGTGAGCCGTTTATCACATGTCAAGCAGACACTTGGTTTATTTTCAAAATGTTGTCTCTGCTCTGTGACACATCACACACACTTGACACACATGTCTGAATCAGCAGATGTGGATCAATCCAACATGTTAACATGCAATAGTCACTGGAATAAAAACTAGACAGTAACACACATATAAAGCAACCATTGGGTTCCAGGACTCATAGTAGCACTAGACCTCATCTTATCAAGCCAAACAACGATTGTAAGTGAGCAATTGGCAGCTTTATAATACAACACAAACTGTGCTGACACTTTTAATTTAGAATAGAAATCCACTGTAGGCTGAATGTGCTTCATCCTGTCAATAGTTTGATTTGCGCTGATGAACCTAACCTTATCCTCTGCCTCGTAGGCAGTTTATATCTCACTATATCTTCCAACAGTCAGTGGATCTGCTGTTTTGCTTGTTACAATACTATCAGTTTGGTGAGAGACATTCATGAATTTGGAAGAAGCAGCTATTGAACAATTTGTCATCAAAACAAGTTTAGTTCACATAGTTTACAGATCTGGTGAATGTGTTATGTGCTTTGAATGAAAATTGGACATTGTATTACTTCAAGTGTGTAAGCAATTCGACACGAAGCTGTGAGCATCCCAACATGGAATGAGCCATCACAGTTAGTCAGTTGTAAACCTGGCCATGCTCGTGTTCCTCAGTCGGGTGACTTAGATGTTGCAATAGTCCGACAGCGATGTTTCTGAACCGACATTTAAACTACAGAGACAGTCAGACACACATATGGATGCACAGACAGAGCAGATGGTTGAAAGGCATGTTTACTGTCAGAGTGGGAGTTTAATGCAGAGGAAGAATGAGAGGGAGGGAAAGATATTTCAGGAAAAAATAGAGCTTCAGGACATAAAACATCCTCCTTAGACTGTAAAAACACACACACACACAGTCAGTGTTAGTTAATAAGATCAGAGCCATCTGGAGGGTTCATGAGATTCTGTTCATCCATATTTTACTCAACAAAGAAAATGTCTCATTCTACCTTTTATTAATAGTAACATAGTACAAGTAATAAAATAATGATTGAGGCTGAACTAGAAATTATTGTGTGGGTGCAGAGATGTTTAGCAGTGGCTTCGACATCATGTCATCATGCACTACACCTTCAGTACACTGTGTTTGGCAGATGACATCGCAGAATGACTTTAACGCCACAGTCAGCACTAATGTGGAAGTTAGCCAGTGACTGTGTGTGTGTGTGTGTGTGTGTGTGTGTGTGTGTGTGTGTGTGTGTGTGTGTGTGTGTGTGTGTGTGTGT
>JAPTGZ010000005.1:26519310-26532264 GCA_029814645.1 Fowleria isostigma | reverse complement strand
AAGTAGAACATGTATATAAAACTATACAGAGTGAATTATACAGAAGATTATTTATATAGAAATATGACATTGTACATTTAGAATATACACAAGGAGCAAACACTGTCACCACGGTTATAATCGTTTGGAAAACTAACGAAATAATGAAAACTAGAATTCAAAAAACATTTCTGTTAACTGAAATAAATTAAAATGATAAAAGAAAACCTGTAACTAACTGAAATTGTTGTGTGTGTTTACAAAACTAACTAAAACTTACTGAAATTATAGATGAAATGACTTTTGTTTCCATCTTTGTCAATTTATAAACCTTTGGGATTGGTATGAAATAGATTTATTTTGCTCTAGTAGTAAGTGAATACATTTTTTTAAAACATGGTATTCTTTATTGAGTTTTATTAAACATTTCTTACTCTGATCTTTTTGAATCCTGTACCTGACAAATAACCCAAAATATGACAGAAATAAAACTAATACCAAAACTAATGAACTAATTCCTTTGCAAATGTCAGTTTTTTGTATCGTAGATGCAGACACTTGAGTAAGACAGAGCAGTCATAAAGTGTGCCTCATTAATCATTCATCTGTAATATTTTTCTGATTGCAAAGGACAACATTTAAACTTACGCATTTTCCCGACCAGTGATGGCTGCGGGGTGAACAACGCAGCACTGTTGTGCCCCGTTGCCATGGCGACTCGTCGAATCAGGGCTCTGTTGATGCGGTCTTTTTTCAGCGGTGGTGCACGCGCTTAACTCCAGGTGAAACTACTCTGAGTTGATCAAACTAACTCAAATCAGCTGTTCTGGAACCCAAAACTCAGAGTTTCCTATCTCAGAGTAGATCAACTCAGAGTGCAGGGTTAGACTCAGAGTTTGTTGACACTGCTATGTGAAACAGACCCCTGGTTCAATAAGAATTGGGATTTAAACAGTCCCCCTCATTATGATAATCATATTTTGACATCATGAGACTGAGACGGTGACATTATTGATACGGTTGATTGAGACATTTACATTTTTTGTTGTTATATTCCCACCACTGTTGTTGACTTTTTTTTCAATAAATTGTTTGAGATAAGGAAATCCCCATTGCATGCTTCTACTTCAATGCCCAACTTTCATGATATAATACCACAGCAGTGTAAACTTTTAGCATTTCTCATAAATTTCACCCAAAAAGGCAAATATCCGTAACGTTTTTTTAAGTAGTGTATGTAAACAGTATTTTAGGCCAAAAAAATGAGGGTCTTAAATTTTTTCCTCACCAGGGTTAATATTTTTGACAAACTCTGGCATATCCATGTAGAAAACAGAGAGATTGGAAAAAAATGAACCTGAATCCTCAATGAGGAAATTAGTGCATGACCACCAGCATAGATACCTTTACGACACTGACTGGACCGGCGTTACAGCCAAAACCACATGTAACGCATACAATTTGACAACTAGAACCAACACTTAAGCTAACTTAAGCCTAGAACTTAAACTGTCATTGTTGTTTATGATAGATTAAAGCCCGTGCATCTGCTATGTCTAGTTTTATCCAGAGTCCACAGTTTAAAGATAAGCAAAAACAAGGATTTGTCCCAAGACATTGTTTCAGTTTATCATCACTTTTCCATGTTCATGTGGACCAAGATATTTAGTAAAATGAAGGTTGTGGGGACGGATGTTTTTGTTTTTTCAACAGAAGGGGAAAATATTCACATTAGTATGTATGAGGCGAGTCCTTCAGAAGTAAAGATGGGTAAAAGCAACAAACTGTGTCTACAAATTGTGAAGAAATTTCAGGATAATATTCTTCAGTATAAAACTGTGAAGATTTTGAACATTTTGTTATCTGTATAATATAATCAAACCTATCTAAGAATCTGGTGAAATCAGTTTGTAAATGGGTTATAGTTTCAGTGGAACAATGCTGAAAAATCAATACTCAACTCTGAATTAAAACCAGGAGTGGTTCTGTTATGAAATCATTACACGGGCTCAGGAACATTTACAGAAATCACTGTTTGTGATCACAGTTCACTGTGTGATCAACTAATGCAGGTTGAAGCTCTGTCACACAGAGCAGAAGTCATATGTGAACATGATCCAGAACCACTGCTGTTGTCTCAGGGCCAAACACCATTTATAATGGACTGAGTTAAAGTGGAAAACTAATCTGGAGTCAGACCAATCAAAATGTGAAATTCTTTTTTTGGAAACCATAGACTCTGCATCTTCTAAAATAAGGAGGAAGGAAAAGGACCATTCAGCATCTTATCAGCACACAGTTAAAAAGCCTGCATCAGCTTTAACAATTAATATGTTTTCTATGTTTTACTGTGAATAAAATATTGGTTTATGAGATTACAAATCATTGCCTTCTGTTTTCCTTTATATTTTACACAATTTCCCAACACTTTTGGAATTAGGCTTGTAATACAACAAAGTTCACCTTGGTCTCATTTACACATGTCTATATGGTGAGAGTATGAGTTTAATTCAGCCAAGGGTAACTGAGGCTTTGTGTTAACCTTTTGTGGTTGGTGAGGGCATTCTTAGAATTGCCATTCTCTTTGACAAAATTATCATAGAGTTTATGCTTTCTATAATGTCTGTAATGTCTGTACTGTGATTTACTGACATGTAAAGGTTCAGTAGTGGTATTAAGTGACGTCAAACAGTGAAGTTGCAGATTCCATCCAAGTGAATACCTCCTTCAGCCTCAGTGGCCTCATACGGCAAGACTGTATGACGACTCTGTCCTTCTGTAGTTTTTTTTCTCAGTCACCCTTGGTTTTGCAGACATACAGACCTGCCACACACTCAGAGCACAGCAGGGAGAGGAGGCACCCATGTAATTGGAGTTGCATGACTGTTATTGGCTGGAGGTAGAGAGTCACTGCCTGAAGGTCCACATCCAGAAATATCAAATGGAGCAAAACAAGAACGAAATAGGAAAACCCAGCCTGTGGGCAGAGCCTCTGCAGGTAAAACACCACCACACACTTAAAAAGGAATAGAAATGATGACTGAGAGGGAATATTATTCTTTAAACCTATAGATTTACACACATTCTGTAGCTTTCAATAACATCTGTGGCTGATGTGACCTTTTTGAATTTCATCTTTGACCTTCACATTGTTCATGCATAAATATGACGACAGCCTCGTTTGTATTTCACCCTTAATTTGAGCCAATCACATTTTTATTTCCCTTCAGCAAACCAATCAGTTCCACTGTCTGAGCATCACTCATGTGTATAATAAGCTGTCAACCAATCACATTCTGCCTGGGGGCAGACACTTACTTATGATTGGATGCTGGATGTGGAGGTTCTTTTCCCCTGTGATTAATGTCTGAGCCCATAGTCCCATTATACTTGTGTAGAAAAACTATTCACTTTGTATTTGTTTCACATGGATTGAAACCAGTATAAAAAACAATTTAACATGTGTCTGACACATTAGCAGGTCAGAGAGTAAGACAACGCTGCACCGTGTAAAGAAAGTCTTCTCTTGCTGTATTTGATCACCACTTTGAGATGTTTTACACTATCTGACAACAAACTGACACAGTGTTTGAAGAGGAAATGGCACTGACACTAGAGGACATGATCATATCAAAGTAAAAAAAAAAAAAAAAAAACTACAAATAGGTATTATTAGAAGTTCAGAGGGGTCACTGAGTGTGTTACATAACAGGTGCCACTCTATGATCTACAATGAGTTATTTCTTTTTGTTATTTCTTGCTGATGTTGATAAGATGCATGGTGGAGTGTTTTGGTGTAGTGACTTACATCATATGCGATGACAGATGTAGTGCATTAGCTGTGCAGAAATTGAGGCAGTGATGGTTTTATCATAAATCAGTTTATTTAACCATAAACTGACCTCATACATGGTACATGACAACAGTATGGATTCTTGTGTTCACAGCATTTTACTTGTAAAATAATGAGCTATATAGCGCCTACTGCTGCCCTTATCCAGCCCTACAGGTCCACAGGGCAGGACCTGCTGATGGTCCCCCCCACTCATTTTAGCACTGACGGTGACCGGTCTTCTAAGCTGTGGTGCTATATCTCTGGAACAACCTCCCGCTGCATTTACAGTCCATGGACTCTGTTGAGACTTTTAAAAACCATCTGAAAACATTCTAATTAAGCAAGCATTTTAATTCAGAACTAACTTAAGGCTGCCACAAACTGACTGCATTTAATGCATTTATTGCATTTTAGTTGTATTGTAATGGCATTTTAATAGTTTTTAATTGTTTTTGATTGTATTTGAACCATAAAGCACTTTGAAAAGTGCTCTATAAATAAAACCTACTCATTTAAACCATAATTACTCTCATGTCTTATATTCTTTATGTAGTTATGATTTGAAACATACAATTTTATTTTATTTTATTTTTAGATTTTCTAGACATCAAGTGTATTTCTACAAAGTATTGGTATTGGATTGGTATCACCAATACCAGCCTGAATTTTACTCGATATTGGATCAGAAAGGAAATCAGTAATATGGAACATCATTATTCATGGAGTAGATATATTCAGTTTATATCAGTACAATCCAACATATGTGTCTTTGGCATCACTTCAGAGCTCTTCATTCTAAACCCTCGACTGATACTTCTTTATTTTATACTTTAATATTTAAAATACTTCCTTAGGGCCCTATAAGACATAAATATATCAGTGAGCTGGTTAGATATTTAATAAATGTGGGCCTCGTGTGTTACTCACTGCTTAAGCTTCTGCAGATGCTCAAACCAGTATTATTTTGAGAAAAAAAAAAAAAGACAATTAAATTGAGGTTCAATCATACAACAAACAAACAAACAAACAAACAAACAAACCTCTTAATCCTCTGTTGAGATCTGTCTTTGCTCTGGTTCTAGATTAATACTGGCATCTGAGGCAGAGTGAGACCTCCTCTTGTATTAGAGAATAAATAGAT
This sequence comes from Fowleria isostigma, assembly GCA_029814645.1. Lineage (NCBI taxonomy): Eukaryota > Metazoa > Chordata > Actinopteri > Kurtiformes > Apogonidae > Fowleria > Fowleria isostigma. Next base: position 26,527,309 of record JAPTGZ010000005.1, on the reverse strand, counting down.
GAAAGAAACGATAATCAGAGCAAATTAGGAACATCTGCCCTCAACTAAACACACTTGTTCTGATCCAGTCTTGGCCATTATGTGTAGTTTGTTTTTTTTTCCATCTGCAGTTCCTCTTCCCTCTTTCTCTCTCTCTTCATCTGTCCATCTCCCCTTTCTTTCATACTCCTTGTTCTCTCTTTTCTAGTTTTTCGTTGGTTTTCCCTCCCTCTCCTTGTGGTATGATTTTATTTCTTGGGGTTTTTCTCAGTGCGTCATGCATACCCACTCACTCATACGTACACATTCACTGAACAGTCTGCCAGGCTGTGATTAGAGAGGCAGGATGGAAGGGATAAAAAAGAGGAAAAGAGGCTCAGATGCTATGAGCAACAAACACAGCTGATAGACTGTGTGTGTGTGTGTGTGTGTGTACAATTGCTCAAGCACACTTTGCAGCCACATTTTAATAATTCAGTTCAGTTGTTTTTCTTATTTCTTCATTCCTGACAGACAGACGGACGTACAGGTGTGCTGGTTTGATTGATTTCTCTTGGCCATAGGGAGAATTCCCCACCTTTTATTTTTCTCCCTTTTTTCTCCACTTTTTAGTTTCTTTCCTGAAGGTAAAAAATGATTTTTCTCCTCGTCATTCCTTCCTCACCTCCTTATTCTACTTCTCAACAGTAAAAAAAACAGAAAAAAAAAATCCATGTGTAGAGAGAGAAAAGCATTAATCAAACAGAGCTACTGAAGGAAAAAGACCCCAACCATGATTATTTAAAACCAAACTGCCTGATTGAAGGATATGACCCTAAGGGAGACATTTGGGATCTATTACACAGTCATCATCAATTCTAGTGCTACAACCAAACAAATGTTGCATTGAGGCACTTCTTATCACTTACAAATCAAATTTTACAGCAATAAAAATTTGATTTGATTTAATTTTTATGTTCTTACCCTGGTTTTCAGCAATGGAAAATTTGATTTTCACCCCAAGCATGCTGTTACTCCTGGAACTGCCTCAATGTGACAGAAAGTTCTAAAAGTTTACCTTCAAGTTAAATGAATACATGCATGTGTGACTGTGATGGTCCTGTCACTATGCCTCTGATTGGTCGTGTACTTTGGCTACTTGGCCAACAGGATATCCCTTTAGCCGACTGGTCAGCGCATGTGACTCTCATCCGGGTCTGGGGTTTGAAGCCTGCCCAGGCCCTCTTTGTCTTGCCACATATGAACATCACAAAATACAGTGTTAGAAGTTATATAAAATACAAATGGAGTCTGTGTTTCCACTGTGTTTATATGGATATTGTACCACTCCAGGCCTTTAATGAAAACTGCTAATCTATTTGCAAAAAGGGCCATCAGCGCCTTCACTACCCCAGAAAACTTGTACATTTTCACACTGACTAAACAATCTGACTCTGTTTTATCATTCTTTTACTGAATCTGTTTTATCATTTTGCTTGGTGGTGTGGTTTGGTCAGACCTTTGTAACAGAGAAAAAGTCTGTCAACCAAGTAGTGAGATGGTCCGGTCACCTGATTGGTGAGTTACAGTCTTGTCCCGCCTCCCTGTACACTAAACAGGTACAGAGGATGGATTTATTTAGTCTTAATAATGACTTCCATCCTGGAATTTCAGCCTCTTTCCTCTGGACGGACGTTTTTATTTCCAAAGCGTTTTAAAAACACCTTTGTTCTGGTTGTCTCCTGTAAGCTCAATAGGAAGCAGTGACATTGCACTTTATTTTATTCAGTTTATTTATTCATCTTATTTCTTAGCTCTATCTATTATTGTAACTTTTAAGTTTTAAAATGTTATGTTCTTATCCTAGTTTTTAATCCAAAAGGTTGTTTTTATTTTCTTAAGGTTTACATTGTTTTCTATTGTGTCTTGTTTTTATTTATCTTGATCTTATTTGTTTTATCTTTTTATTTATCCCTGCAGATATATTAGTGAATGATGGAACACTGCATACAGGTTCAGGTTCAAAATAGGTTCTGTGATGGAATGCCAAATGCAATCACTTTTTATGCAAAAACAAATCTACCCATGGGTATAAATAAAGTACCATAACCTTGAACCTTGAATTTACCTTAAATTATGTTAATGAATCATTAATCAATTTTCTTCACCTTTTATTATATGAATGTTTTATATCTTTCTAAGAGCAGAAAATAGTATATGTTAAACATTTTTATTAATCATCTGTATGTTTGGAAATGTTTTACATATTGTAAGACCCTTATAAGATAAGATGTTTAACATTATTGACTGTAAATGTTAATGTTTATTGTGGTATTCTAAGAAATGTATTACACTCACTGTAAAACATGCTTGTTAATAGTTTATAGATGCTGCAGAATGTTAATGGGAGCTCTTATAATAATTTATAATGACATAATACATTCACTGAGTTTGGAAAAACGTTTTAAAGCCTTATTAGTGTGAAAATTGTACCTGTGGAAACCTGTGGTAATTTATAATAATTTGTAATAATTGCACATGCCATCTGTGAATTTATGTGAATGCACAATGTCTATAATTTGGAAAAATTAAACATTCCACCACTTATTACCAACCCTATTCAGTAAACAAAGATATCATTTTGATTCCTGTGAATCAACATCTCTGTGAGTTGCAATATTTTTATTTCTTCCGTGTGTTTATTCAGCCTATTTGCTGTTTGAGGACTGTGGTGGCTTTTCTGGTTATGAAAAATGAAAGTTGAAAAAAATATCTGAGATGCAAATTCAGGAGGCTCATTCAGTAATGTAACATGGATCTTCAGCGAAAGAACAAACTTAATCCTTCAGAAAAGGGACATCTAAAAACACACACAAAAAATTACGAGGAAATGAAAGCATTTTCTTTGTGTAAGTAGTGACATCAGAACAGGAAATAATATCCGCAAATCAGAGTAAAAAATAGATGGCTCACTAAAGCCCTATTTGGAATGAATTAGTTTTACGTAGGGATGTGGGGTAACACCATTTTACCACAGGACGTTGGTAATATTAATGGCTGATTTGTGCGGGATAAAAAATGTCAGTAAAACTACCTCAAATGGGAAGGGTCAGTCATTCATGCACTGCCGTCTCCCCTGTTGTCATGTGCACATGATGTTGCTTCTATTACTGCTGCAAAGAACATTAATCCTTTTCTTCAGTTGGATGATTAAGCTAACATTTATTTTATTAACCACTTAACCCTGCTATGTTGCTTATTTTATCTAAACCAATCAGAAGTCCCGTGCCTCTAAAAAGTATTAAGACCTTCTTTTGTGTCTGAATCCTGTTTGTCGCAAACCGATTCCAACAGTACACGACATGGATGCACTTGTCCAACTTCCTTCTAAGAAACTGAATACTTCTTCAAGAGCCTCCATGCTTGAAAAGCTGATATGATGGACCATCTACTCATGTATTACCTACTGGCCTATTCAGACTGGATTAGTTTTACCTGGGGGTCATTTTCCCAGAAGGCTTTTACAGAAGGTAAAAGTCACGGTAAATGTTTACTGACATCGTGTGGTAATGATTACTGACATGGCACATTGGGACGGGGCTAAAATCTTTCTTTCTCAATTATTTACCCCGCGTCTCTAGGTAAAACTAATCGAGTCCAAATAGGGCTTAAGTCTGTGCAAATTTGCCACATGAAAAACAGATGTAGGGGCTTAATTTTCAAAGACACTGTAGATCTACAGGTTACACTTGTTCCATACCTTATTAAACCTTAACCAACGTTTTTGTTGCACATTTTTATGAACCTGTTAACAGATAATTTGGTTTAAGCAGCTATCAGATAAAACATAGCATCATTTCCATTCATATCACTGTGTCACTCTTTCCTTCTCGTCTACATCTTCATCACCATTTCTGGCAGATATTTATCTTTTTTACATCCTTTCATCCGGTCATTTTCTGAATGCAGGTCTTTAAACGTGTGCAGTTCTGACATATTGTCTCTCAGATGGTCTGCAGTGCAACAGTGCCTTTGAGTTTGAATAATTCATCTGCTGCTCCCTGTGTCTTTTATTGGACCCATCACCATCCCATCACCACCTCCAAGTGTTTCATTCAACCACCTGCTGCTGTTTCCCCTCCAACACCACCTACGTTCAGAGTCCAGGGGGTCCTGGAACCTGCAGTTCATGACCATACTGCACATTGTTGAAAATAAGCCAAAGAGCCTTTCTTCTGTCCATAAATTATCCTCTTTTAATTGAACTCTTCTTACTCAAACTGATTCTATTGTTTTAGATTTCACTGACTAGGACTTTTTCAAATTGCCTTTCTTGCTGCTGCTGTCATCATTTCATCTCATGTTAGGCTTCTCTCATAATTGGGGTTAGGGTGATGTTGCTTCTAATTAACTTGTACACCTCTTTCACATGTACGGTCTCTGGATCAGTTCACCACAGTTAACAGAGCTAGTGTACAACCCGCTTTGTCACACCAATTATCCCAGATAGATGACAGTATGTTCACTGGAGTCTGTAAGCCCCAGAAAACCAGATTAAGCAAAAACTTACTTCATGGAAAAGGCCTCCTGTGTTACTGAGATATATATGTATATACAAAAAACCCTCAATTTTACAAAGGACACAGTTTTAATAAAATGTGATATAATGAAAAAACTAAAAGTGACACATGATGTAATTCTGTCTTTTGACACTTACAGCCTGAAAACTGAAAAAGTCAGATCAATTTCACCTTTGACTGTCTGACCCGACAGAAATAATACACACATGCACATTCAACTGCAGGCTTTTGTTGTTGTAAATCATGGTTGTGACAGATTGGTGTTGCCAAGGGGAAAATATATAGCAATTTAAACATCACATTCTCACACAGTGAATAATGGCAGTTCAAAACAACTGACAGGAAAACAAGAACAGAGAAAGAAAGAGGAGAAACAATAACAAAGCTGAGCTCACTGTTTGAACTCATCTGTCCCACTGTCTGTCAGTCTTTATATTTATTTATTTATTTGTTTGGCAGTTATCAATCTGTATGTGAAAATTATAGATTCACATCATTGCTTGTATGATGAACATTAAAATTATATAATTATGAAACCATAGTCATCAATAAAGATAACATTTTTCTTATTGTAAACATCAAACATGTGTAAAAAGATAAAAAAAACAAAACAAAAAACAAACAAACAATGGAGCTACTGGTGATCAGCAAACCAAAGATGTACATGGAGAGGGTGTGAACATTGGAAAAAGACAAAAATCCAAGGCACTCTCTAGGTTAGAACTTTAAAACATTTATTTCATGTAATTGTAGATTAAAAAGACAGAACCATAGATTTGACCTTTAAAAAGGCCATCAGTTCATCTACAAAATTTCCAAGTGCAGATCAACAATCATTTCGTCATTACGATTTATGCTTAATCTTTGCTCGGCTCCAGTAGAGCCCCTTCTGTGATTTATGTTCGATGGAAAACGTGCATACATAAACAGGGTTGTTTGTGCTTTCTCTGTGAGCAATGTGACATTTTAAAATAATTTTTACTGCGGTTCTGCATGGCTGGATGGTTTAATAGAAATGCACATATTCTGTTCTGTTCTCTAATAAGAAGCACAACAATGATAAAAGACGTTATTTATAATACAGGACTTTATTCAAAAATCAGTTTTTCCACCCGCAGGAAGTCACAGCGCAGTGAAAAGGAAACACCTAAAACCCAGCAGAGGATGTAAAACACACAAATCTGTGACGGTGCAAAAAGCTGAGTGTTTGTGGGTTGAAATGAAATGCAGTGAGGGGAAAAAGGTTTCCAAAGAGGCTGGGAGACATGCAACATTATACACTTATAGCACACACTGTGGTACTGTACTGGATATGGACAAACCATCATTCAGCATTTGACTTTTTGGTTATTTAAGAAAATGTCCTATTGCAGCCACTAGAGCGTAGACTGACAGAAAATAACGACTGTGTGTGTGTGTGTGTGTGTGTGTGTATGTGTGTGTGTGTGTGTGTGTGTGTGTGTGTGTGTGTGTGTGTGTGTGTTGGTGTAAAGCTGCAGAGGTACCATCAAATCCTAGAGATATTTAGAAATTAACAGCTCAAAAGTAAGACTGACTTCACCTCAAAACATCCTCCATCATTTTGTTTTAGTCAGTAATTAAAATCCTAAATTGCAATATGACATTATTATCATCTTTTTTTTTTTTTTTTTTTACAAGCAAGCGTAGAACAACTTGTCATACAACACACCACTATGTAGAAAATTAGCACATATCCATATATATATATATTTTTTCAATAGATGAACATTATTACAGTCACTGGTGTTGTTACTGATACAGTTGTGCTCATAAGTTTACATACCCTCGCAGAATTTATGATTTTTTTGGGCAATTTTCCAGAGAATATGAATGATAATACAAAAACTTTTCTTTCACTTGGGTTAGTGATTGGGTGAAGCCATTTATTATTAGACAACTGTGTGTGCTCTTTTTAAGTCATACTGACAACAGGGCCCCGCCCCTTTAACATCAATGACAGCTTCAAGTCTTTTGTGGTCGTTGTGGATGAGACACTTTATTTTCTCAGATGGTAAGCTGACCATTTTTCTCAGCAAAACACCTTCAGTTCCTTTAAGATTTTGGGTTTTCTTGCATGATCTGCATGTGTGAGATCTCCCCAAAGTGGATCAATTCTGTTGAGGTCAATAGACTGAGATGGACACTCCAGAACCTTCAGTTTTTTCTGCTGTAGCCAATGACAGGTCGACTTGGCCTTGCGTTGTAACTGTAACAGCACACCCCAGGTTTGTAAGACACCACTCACTATAATACTTTTGGTTCATTATAGGTCTGATACAGATCAAAATTAAGCTACAACAGCCCTCCACAGTCCATATCGTTTATAGGAAATGTTCAATTATGACTTTTAATAAAATATCCAAGCTGTATTTACCACAGACGCATGATTGTAAGTGTTAAAATGTGTTATTTCTTCAGTCTTGGTGGTTTAGTCCTGTATTGGTTGTTATGTACAATGACAGGGTACTTAAGGAGGAAGAGTGATATGCTCATTTTAAGACATTCACAGCAATTATTTATAATTTATTTATTGGAAGAATAATTAACTTTACAGGGCAAGTCAATATTCAGTCAGATACATTCAGTCTACAGAAACTATAAATCTTATATAAAGCCACAAACTGTCCAGACTTTTTAATTAATGTTTTCCTGCATATTCTGTGATAACAACAGCATGAAGTATTAAATGGTTTTACAAAAGATAAAACATTACATAACACCACTGCAGTATGTTGATATCATGTCCACCTTCTTTTTCTCTAATCTCTGCCTTAAAGGAGTGATATTTAGCTTTTTTAGAATGGAATTTTGCATTTTAAAACATTTCTTTGTGGTCTACATAAACTGCAAATGCTATGTTTGGGTCTGAATTATTCATTAACTCAGCATCAACAGCCCATCTTCAAGTCTATTTCTAAGTAATTACAGTAGTAGGGCATCGTAAAAAAAATCAATTTGATCACTTTTGGATTGATTTGAGTTCAATTTTGCAGAATCGTTTAATAGTAGATGAGATTCACTTTTCAGAGGAGCACCACCAGTAACTGACCCGGGTACCACTGCCACCGACACGTGGCTGGCTTTGTGTCACAGGCACCTGGGAGAGACAGAGCGACGGTTCTGGTGCGGAGGAAGGATGGGTAAAACAAATCTTGGCCTCGAACTAGAACTCATACAAACTGGCTGCCTGGACCATCAGTGGAGGCAGTCCGAGGTGGGACACGGAGGGCATACATTGGTTACATTGACAGCATAAAAGACATGACAAAAAAGAGACACGTGACAGTTTGAAGGGGGGGCGGGTGGTTAGGGGAAAACATATGAAATCTGTTTTATAATCTCCATCCTACACCCCATCCTTATCCCATAAGGACCCAGTGTGACATATGTGTCACTTCATATTTAACCATTCTTAAGTGGTTTATTGCTATTTATTGTAA
>JAPTGZ010000005.1:26499680-26511774 GCA_029814645.1 Fowleria isostigma | reverse complement strand
CCCCCCCCACCCCCATTTTTGTACCCCACTCTTGGTATTGACAATGATGAAGTCCAGGAGGTGGAAGCTAGAATGGGTCAACGCACTAGTTGCTAATGAAAATTTATGTGATTTGCAAACGATTGCCAACTATTTTATTTTACAGCGTCCCAAAGTTTTTAGCACTGAGGTTGTAAAAAATGTGTATGACTACAGGGAGTAGGATGGCCTTAACTGGAGTATAATGGGCTTACCTGGGGAACCAGTAAAACTCTATAATATCAAAGACTGCCACTTTATACATGACACAGGGGGCAGGACAGTCAGTTTACAGTTTACAACTCTGACAAAGTTGTGCTGCTACTGTCATCAGCAAAAAGGGCAGAGGGGCCGAAACTCTACATGTGGTTGTGTTTGCAAATGTAACTCATTTTATTGAAATTTCAAATAAAATAATGTACTGTGCAGTATAATGAGGTCTGGCAGTATTTTCCTGCTGTTTTGTTGCAGATTTAGGGTATCCTTATGTTTGTTTGCATTCATCTTGATATGATAATAACCCAGTGCCACACTAGCAGACACCATAAGCACCATATTCACATTAAAATGCTCTAGTTAGCTTTTAGAAACCACCCTGTTTGCATGCTAAACACACAATCTTTGTAACAGACAAGAATCCATGTGAGATTGTCTCTTTAATGGCAACTACATTTCACTGTTGCTTTTTTCTTCCTCATACTATTCTTGTCCACCAATTATCTTCAGCTCATTCAGATAACAGCTGCTCCGTATTCACAAGAAGTCACAAAACAAAGGAACAGTGAGGGAAGAAGAGGCACTGTGAATGATAAAATGCTCTTAACAGTCACTGTGCCGCCACTAGAAAACCTGGAAAATGTACAATTTGTCCTGAGCATGTCAGTGAAAAATGACATGCATAAATATTTGTCCATCAGATACTGTTATTTCTTTGATACAAGTGGATTAAAAGTACTTAGAGAACCTTTAGCTTTTTTTCTTTTCAATTCCCAATATTTCAACAAAAAAAGTTGGCGGCATATTGGAGGATTTGTTGAAGAGCATTTCTCACAATATCCAAATGTCAGTCTAACTTCAGCAAATCAGAGAAATATCCTAATTTCTGCAAATTTAATTGCTAAATGTGAAATGACTAGACAACAGATATGTTCCTGGTCCAAACACACTGTAACTGTGAAAGAGTAGAAATGAGAAGGAACATTTGTAAAAGACTTTATAATTTTGGAAGTTTAACTTTTCAGGGTAGTCTGACAACTTTTTACAAAACCAAGCAACAAATTCCAAAATTCTATATCAATGTGCTAACTTCCACTGGTCATTTACACAAAAGTATGCTGAATATTAGACAGATATTGTATATGTAGTACACATTATTTGGACATAACTTTGGACTTTAATCAACTGAAGAATCCTGAGTTAAAATGGTAACTCAGTAGCTTGTATCTATAATCACTGATCCATTTGGTGACTTATAAACTAACTTTTAGTATCAGTATCTTGAATTATAGTGCTGTCTAAATTGCTTTGTATTTTGCTTTGAGACAAGTTATTAAAGGATTTAAGCTTATGTAAAAAATAAAAATCTTTTCTTTGTTTTTAAAGTACTGGTTAGAGGTTTTTCTAGTCAGTGAATGAAATGTTTTTCAATAATTCAATATGTTATTTTCAGATAATCTTAAAATTTGGAAAACCATTGTTTTATTTTACATATAAAATGTCATGCCATGCCATGCCATGCCATGCCATGCCCAAAAAAATATGATTACTAATTTGTCATGATGTGAGGGCATCACAAAATAATTTATGAACATTTAGTAATAAATCAAACACACCAGCAATTTTACTAGAAAACTGACATCACTTGATATATAGTCAGTATCTGTTTTGTGCTGAAAAACTGAAAAAGTCATATAGTTTTGTTATACTACAGATAGATTTGTTAAGGTATGTTACGTTACATTTATCTTTTTTGTGTATAGTCAGTACACTTAAATGATTCATCACATCACATTGATGCTTGAATCAGATTTAAAGGGAATGAGGAATTAGGCTATAAAAAAAGAAATATAGAAAAAAATAAAAAAGAGAAAAAAATGAGTAAAAGTATAAATTTGAGTTAAGTTTTGAATGGAGAACTCTTACCATTAGAGCTGAAAGTGGAAGTCCAGGTTTGACTTCCATCTCTAAAAATGAATGAAATAAACCTTTCTTCCTCCTTCCCTACGCCCACTCCCTTGTTCCTGAATGACATAACATCTGATTACAGACAGAATAATAAAATGTGGTCTGTGTTGTAAACTCACTGACAGAAAGAAATGAAATCAGCAAAGTTCACAGCTGCAGAAAAACAGAAATGGAATCAGGCCACAATAAACCCGCAGACACACACACACACACACACACACAAACACACATTTACTGCCTCTCCAGTGAATACACAACAGTTTTATCATCTTTCTCTCTACCTTCCTGCCTTTTTCTTGTCATTTTTCTCTCTGAGGATTTACCTTCATCCCCTTGTCAGCCACTCTATGTGTGTGTGTGTGTGTGTGTGTGTGTGTATGTGTGTGTGTGTGTGTTAGTTTGTATGTACTGTATTTGTATAAGTGTGTGCTTGTATGTGTGTAATAGTTTGGGGAATTATGACACAATTTACAAGTTCACCTTGACTTGAGCAAAACTGAATTATTCTGTTTCTGTGAGAAAGACTCTGCAGGTCCATTTCAAATCAGATTTCCCATTTTCCTTTTCTCTGCTCTCATTTATCATTATTGTTTGTCACATCAGCATTTAAAAAAGAGAAGGACAGGAAAAAGAAATAAAATATACATGTAAAAAGCAGAAATGGTTTCAAAGACAATTAAAATATAATAAAACCGACATGTACATTAAATACAGGAATTAATGTTTGTAAGTTCTGTTACGGTTGATAATAACAGTTTTTACTGGCTGCAGGTAAAAAAAAACTAGAAAGAGCTATCCCTTCTGCTGTATGTTATGACAATAAATCCATAAATATTGGGGGAAAATTACAAATGAAGATTATTTTGATGATTATTTTCCTCGTTTTTGCCTTTTCTTCCCTCTTTTGCTTTATTTTTTCATATATTGTATTCTTAACAGTATCTCTTCTCATCTTTAATAAATTATTTTATCCTTCTGTACTTCCCACCTTCCAGGTTTTTCTTCCAGCTCCTTCTTCTCCTCTTCTGTCAAATCTCTCTTTTTCCACCAGGGACAGAAGCAAGGAATTACAATTAGGCCATGTTCAGACCTTGCATTAACATCCGTCTTGGTGAATCCGATCACATGCAGACAGCTCTAATGAAAGGTCTGAACACCCTCAGGACATATTTGGAGGTGGTCTGGGACACATTTGTCCAAGTTGTGTTACACTCTGAACAGGTTTGTGTCCTGGGCTGTACTCGACCACTGCCTCCTCTGCTGAGGGTTAACATTCAGTGTCAGAGTTATTAGAGAATGTCTGAAATTAGCCAAATCTCACAAAGATGTGTTTAATATGTGCAGTGCTGTCCGGGGTCACCTGAATGATATTCAACCTCACTATTTTATTTTTTTCCTCCGTAAGGAAATATCGACAATTCCTTTAGTTGTTAAGCAATTCCTATACAAGGTTTGGGGGTTTAAAGATTTAAATCTCACAAAGATGCGCTTAATATGTGTAGTGCTGTCCAAGGTCACCTGAACGATATTCAACCTCCCTATTTTTTTTCTCCGTGAGGAAATATCGACAATTCTTTTAATCATTAAGCAATTCTTAAACAAGTTCTGAGAGTTTAAAGATTTAGTAATCACTAAAGCACATGTCATGAGCAAGAAAAAACAGAATGGTGAAAGCTGTCCTATTGATTTTTAACATGTGCTGATTGATCCACTCCTTCATGCAGCGAACAGACAGAAAACAGACCACCTCAAACACCGCTGCCTCCGAGCTGCACAGTAAATTAAATTTGCAAAGAAACATTACAAATTCTGCCTGAAATTAATGTGTAATACATTTTAGGCTATGGATGTGCTTTTTATTTATTGTTTATTTAACAAAGATAGTGTACAATAAATATATTGTACCAAATAGCTAAAGTTAATTTTCATCTTCAGTCCCTGGACATCATAAGAGGAAATTTAATCCTTACATATTACAATAAAAACATCATAGTCCAATACTATACAAAACATATAATATAAAACAATTACCATCCTAGTATCAGTAATATAAAACGATATCAGCCTCCACCAGGAAACACACCGTTAACCATCCATGAAGTCAGATAATTCAAAATAAATAAAACATATTTGCACTAGACACTGCCTACCACGTTCATAATCTCTGAGTCCCTGAGCCTCTTTCAACCAGTTTTTCAATCCATTTATAATGTTTAACACTACTGCGGTCTATGATAGTCAGGGGTCATTTTCACATTCCCACAGCCTTAACTGAGAGGTAGCTTTGCCCAAATGTTGTGGACTGAAATTTACCAACGCAGTCCCAAACGAGCACAGTGACTAGTAGAGCTATAATATGAATAAGTTAAGACTGTAAATTGCATTAGGTATGAACATAAAATTTTCAAATGTCAACAGGTCAATTTGCATATTGAATGGGAAATTTAAGAGTAAATTAGTCAAGACTAGGGGTGTAACAATACACTCAGCTCACAAGACAAGATGATACACGATACTGGGCTCGCAAAAACAAGACAAGATTATTACTTTTTTAAAAACTAAAATGAAAAATATATGACTGGACAAACAGACTTTTTTATTTAACAGAGTTACAAAACAATGCAGGTCCATTGTAAAATATTTTATAAGTTGCATCATGACCTAATCATGAGCTTTTAACTTTTTAACTTATTTCAACAAATAAAATTAAATATTTCTTTTTTAAAATGCCAACAATATGTGCAAAATTGTAAAATGACTTAATATCAGCTGGAAGTTTAGGAGCAAAGGCATCTGTCAGTGTCAGTGTTTTCTATGGAATCATCTGCATGTGCAGTTTGGCTTGGGGGGGGTTTACATAGAAACAACCCATTCATTTTAATATTGACCTTCACTGCTGTACTGAGACCAGCACATATCAGCAAAGAACCAGACTGTGAATACACACACCTAATGAAGGTGTGGGAATTTACAATAACACAAGCACAACTTGTTACAGTAATGCAACAAACACAAGTGTAGGTTTCACACATGTTTCTTGTGACCTGGGAGTCTTCTGCATTAAAACTAGAGGACTGGATGAATGTCTCCTACTCTAAAATAGTGATTAAGTGCTTTAGAATCACAATGTCTGGCAAACAGGACACAGGAAGAAAATAGTGCATTCGACAGAGAAAGTACAAGAAGATGGCATAACGCAAAAGGAGCCACTCAGATAAGTAATACTTGTAGATACCATAACGCTGAAGTCTGACCTCCATAATTGTCAACACCCTGTCATGGAGCCAGAGCAGTAGGTACATGTATTCTATATACTGTAGTTTATGTAATGTAGGGCTGCACGTTATTGGAAAAAAAAAATGGTAATGTAATTTTTTTAGCCCTATGATACATATTGCAATATGAAAAAAATAAAACCTCAAATACGTTTACACATTGGAAAGTAAATGTGTGTATGCTGTTCAAGCACCAATTTTGTATTGCACCCCTCTGGCAAATCTCAACAACAGCTTTTTAAGATAAATTTCCACTGATGTAAAGCATTAGTGAATCTGACCCTTATTCTCCTGTCTGTTATAAAGTGGGTCCATCCATGGTCATCGGGGTGCAGGAGTCTATCCCAGCTACCACTGAGTATGGGCATATGAGGTACACTCTGAACATGTCACCATTCAATTCCATTCACACCTACAGGTGACTTAAACTGACCAGTTAACCTATGAAGGTGCATATCTTTGGAAGCTGGAGTACCCAGATGTAGATGCAGGGAAAGGATTTTTTGTGAACTTTTTTGTAAATTTAGAAGTACAAGTAAATGTAATATTTACCTGTATATTTCAGTTTGTTTCATAGTATTTGGCTTTGTATCACTTTAATTGGTCTTGTCAGAAAAAAAGTGAGAAAGTCAGTTTATTTATTCACTTTGGGTATTATTAAAGATGCAGCTTTGAAAGATTAATGCATGAAGAAACGGCCGTTAGTTGTAGCCCATGTTTGATGTGTCAAAACCTCACAGATGGAATCCAAAGTTCTGAACAGCTATAACGCAGATATAATTTTTTTTGGACAGATATAAATAGTGCCTGGTTTCTGAGTTTGTGTTGTTGTGTGTAACTGTCTTTTCTGCCAAAGATGGGAATGTACTGTTTGTGTTTTTCTTCTCTGCATATGCTGCAGGATCTTTTCAACTTTATGTTCAGGAAAAATGTCAGCTTCATTATGCAGTGAACACTGTTTGTCCAACAATGCGTAGACATCCAAAGATGGAAAGACCAGGGCTCAAGAGTTAAACAAATGCTTATGCATCTTAAAGTGTGGTCTTATTGACAGTCACCAAACACTGCCTCCAAAAAAAAACTGAAAAAACCCTGGCTCTCAGAGACTGAACACTGACGTCTCTAAAAATGAACATAGTGTCATAATACAGTCTGTTCACACTTCTATGAGAAAACCACTCAATAAAAACTTAGCACCAAACCACACAAGTGAATTTTCGGATTTGTCTATGCTAAAAGTCAGGGGTTTTGCTGATGTCGGTTCACAGATTATTGGTAGTTAATCATTTGGAAGCGTAATGTTCATGTTATCTTATAGCTTTTTCCACACAGGGGGTGCTCTTGAGTTGTTATGTTCTTGGTTAAACCTGCAGAAGAACAGAATGCACAATAAAAAACAGAGAGCAAGAAAGAATGTAAGGGAGTTTTTGGAAAAGCTAATTAAAAGTGTGTCATAAATCGGGTCAGAGTCTTATTCTAAGAGCTTTACAGGAATCTCATTACTTGTATTTTCTTAGGTCAAAAAGCAAACACAAGTAGCATTAAACCAAACCTGAATGCTCATGTTATAATGGACAAAGTTGAAACCTGACAGAGGCTGAGTTGAGTAAGACAAAAAATGATGGGGAAGTTAAATTTTAAAAGACCCTTAAGTATGAAAGTAACTCAGTGACATACTCCCAACAGTTAACTTTTATTTTGATTTGTGTAGACTTTACTTTTACCTAAGTACTCCACAGTAATTTTAATTTGAGTAAAAATAATTTTGTGCTCTGTGGTTTCTAAATAGATTCACTTTTTATGTCTCCTTTTAATGATGGATGAGGCGATGCGTGCTCTATTGCCAAGGTAATTTGATGGATGGTTTAGCAAGCTTTACAGAACACGTCTGCATGGGCTTACAAATCAGATTGTGGGGCCAATTCAGTGGGGTCCACAGGTCCATTGAATGCCATGTCACAAGTTCAGGTCCCATCTGACATAAACCAGACTCATACTTTCAATCTCTGGACCTCAAAGCATAATTAAAGCTCTCATAGGAAACAATAAAATTCTTGGACATGAAATGAAGAAAGTTGAGATTTTAATGGGAAAAGGTATATAAATGCATACATATATAAGCTGGCCAGACAATGGGATACTTTGAAGCTAATATTACTGCACACACACACACACACACACACACACACACACACACATAGTGTCTGACACTAGTGATGGTTATGAATGACCCAGATATGAATCATAATTAAAGGAGTATTTCCTCAAATTATCTTTCTGTAACAAGGAGAAATGGGCAAAGTGTGTGTGTATATGTGTATGAGTGTGTGTCGTCCTTGAGTTCTGGCAGAAAAGATGAATGAGCTGTAATTACGCTGATACAGAGATAATCACAGGAGGAAAAGAAGAAGAAGAATAAGGGAAGCCAAGGTCAACCACCAAAGGAGGGGAGCAGTTTAGGGAAAAATGCACCTGTGAAAAACTTCAAACTTCAAAGGACATATAAAAAGCTTTTAGTGTCTATGTGAAAGTTTTCCCAATGGAATAGGGTGCAATGTCAACTTAAAACAGGTTTTTAAGTTGACATAAGACATAGATTTAGGCAGTGAGCCATGTACCAGAGATATGCACAGTTAATTTTAGAAAAACACGGCCAAAAAATTAGTGCACAACTTGCTCAAAGCCATGCTAATTACTGTACTGTCTTCAGCCATCTTATCCAGGTCCTGATCGTGGGGGTCGTGCTAATTTATATATTTTTCTTGCACCTTGTCATGGTCTAATTTTGGCTAAATCTGTCTAAACTTAGCAATAAATGAAGCGAATCATCATTTAACTCTAGCAGGTGACTGGACCTGTTGGCGGCAGCAAGACGGCGCTTCACTGAAACTCCAGTGGAAAGTGCAGATGTCAAACAAATACTGTGAGGTCAATGGTGTTAAAGCACATGGAACACCACAGTCATGAGACACAATAAAAACAGAATTTTTCATTATGTTTGGTGTGCATTTGGTGTAGGTAGAGACGGTAAAAATGGGCTTCTAAAGAAATTTATTGCAATCAGGAAGTACTTGCATGAAAGAAAACATATCACCGCATTTCTGTTGGTGGAAAAGTGCATCACATGAACCAATCAGGGACATCCACACTGTGCCCTGTGTAATTTAATATAACTTTTATTACTAGTCATCTCCATCTTATAAGAATTTTGACTTAATTTGTAATTCTAATCACTGTAAAGTGACTAGAATTATATTTTTCCCCCTATTATTTTATTATCATCATTATTTAATTATTTATTTCTAAACTATTTTTCATATTTGTACATGGTTTAATAAATGTTCTGATCTGTTAAAATGTTTTTGGATTGATATGGAATTTTTGTTTTAATTAAACTAAACCAGGTGATAGTATTAGGGTACAGACAGTAACAGAAATGTGACAACCATACAGGGGCTTAAGACAAACAAGTGCAGAGAAGATGTGAGTGAGGTAAGTCAGGCAGGTACAAGTTTTTGTTCATAAAAACCATCACCAAAAGGCAAACACACAAAGCATTACCTGAAAATACAAATTAACATTCACAAAGCAAAAAATGGGGTTAGCTTGATAGAATGAATTAACAAAAGTGACAGAAAATAAAATATACTGAATCAAATTCAATAACATTTAACAACAAAAATGCACTAGAATGCAGTATTTAAGGTCTATTTTTTCAAATATTTCCCACGGCCAGGAGGGAAGCTATGTGCATCGCTTTTACATACCCTGTTTTTCTTTTGTTTTTTTACACACCCTGTTACTCCATTTCTGCCTAATACCCTGCCATGAGATTTCCTTTCTTTGTTTTTACTGTCCATCGTTTTTACTTCACTTCCATTCAGTGGCAGGAGCCAGTGCAGTCATATCCATATCATAACTTTGGCTCTAATTTATGGGTTTCATATAGAGTTTCACATCTAGTAGCATTCCAAAGCTGTGGAGTCAATGCACAGTTTTGTCACATGTTGCTGACATTTCCTGAGTTTAACCCCTCACTTTAATTCCACAGATTATAAACCCACATATATTCATGTAGGCACAGAATAATAATATTGAGGGTATCCATTTTATTTGACATTTGAACTCTGGAACAAAAACGCCATTTGGGAAGATGCTGACAGAAGAGATTAGTGTGATTGGTCAGTTCCCTGTGGTGCCAGTCATCAACCCTGTGGATCCTGGATTATTGTGTGTTCATCACTACCCTCAGCAGGACCACACTCTGAGTCAGACTGTGATAAAATACAGAAAAAAAATCATCCAATCTGGCCACACCAGAAGAGGATCAAAGAGAAGGTACTGCAGTTTCTACAGGCTGAACTCAGCAATGCACCTCCTGCAGAGAGGAAGAGAAGAAGAATGGGAGATTCGAGGAAACTGACCTGCAGGCAGCTCCGACAGAGGATCTATTATACCACTGCACACAGAGAGACAGAGTCTGCCGCCTGAACGCACCACACTGTCATTTATATCAAATGGGCCGTTGAGGAGAGTTGGAGCAGTTTGACACCCTGGCCGTCAGCTACTTCATACATACGCTGTGAAAAGTGCACCAAATATTTCTATTTATATTACTTTGTGTGTTTTTTAGCAATTGTAACTGCCTCTGTTATGATTAATGGAATCTAATTGTTGCATTTAGTTTTTTGTTTTGTTTTGTTTTGTTTTGTTTTGTTTTGTTTTGTTTTGTTTTGTTTAATTTGGGTTAAAATTGCCTTGGGGAGTATTCTAATAAACAAAGTTTTTGTTTAGTGCAAAGAAGTGGGCAAAGTATGAACAAAAAGGGAACATATCCACTGTGGCATGACTTATTGGTTTCAGCAGTCATTTTGAAGACAATCTGGGGTTTTCTTTTTTTTATTTATTTTTTTTTTTGTTTTGGGTTGTTTTGTTTTTTTTACAAGAAATTATCATATTTGGACAAGGGGGTGGAGATAGAAACAACTTAAGAAAACATCTATTTTTTTCATGAATAGAGCAATCAAGGAGACTGAGGAGTAAGAAGTATGAGATGTATATGAAAAGTATTGATTATTGTACATGTATATGAAATTGCCACTGTACCTGGAGTGCATGAGCTCGAAAAGAAATAAATGAAATGAAAAAAAAAAGTAACTAAGGTTTATCCACACACATTTTCATATTAAAACAGCATTTTAACATGAAATGATTTTAAATCGCAAAGCAAAGTTTTAAAACATATTTTCCACACATTCTAGGACGTGTATGACACACAATGGAGGGCAGCTGTGGCACAGTTGGTAGGTCATCTAATGATTGAAGGGTTGACGGCTCAAATCCCGCTTCCAACTGTCCACATGTCGAAGTGTTCTAGTGCAAAACACTGAACCCTTAATTGCCCCCTGTGAGTGAGGTAGTGCCTTGCATAGTGGCAGTCCTCCACTGGCATATGAGTGTGTGCGTGAATGAGTGAATGTGAGGCTAGTATTGTAAAGCCCTTTGAGCACCATTAACGCATGGAAAAGTGCTAGACAAGTACCAACCATTTACACAATGAGGGGAGCTCACACCGCTGCTGGATACAGGTATTACCATAAATTTCTCAAATAACAGCTTGTCCACTATGGATGTAGTCAGCAGTATGATTATAAAATATTATATATATACAATTTTAACAGCTTTTTTCAGAGACAATGGACATAATCACTTGTAATGCAGTGCTCCTGTTGAATTAACAGCTGGCAATACAAGGTTGATTGTCTTATTTTCAGAGTAGTGTTGGGTGGTGGATTAGTGTGGATGTGAGGTGTTAACGTACCAAAAAGATATGCACTGTAAAACAAAAACACACCCATTAGCACTGGCTAACAGACCATACAGTATAATCCAATACCAAATGAATGTTAACATTAGTAAATATTGCTGTTATGCAAACAGGCCAGGTGTTAGTGAAACCTTTAACACATAATCATACCCTCATTGTGAGTCTAACTCCATCAACTGCATGATTCTGAGAACAACAACCAGGGCTGAAAGAGGCTGAAACAGAGGTGATCAGTGTCTGAATGTGCAGGTGTTGATTTGAGGCAGGAGTATTGTATTAAAGAATCATAAAACACAGAACCTTATGAAAGCTTTGAAGGGGCTAGTTTAAGATATATGACTTTTTTTTTTTACTTGAGAAATACCTTCCTAAAAATTTACATCCATTCTCACATACACTCTATTTAGAATTCTTTCAGCCCTTTTTGTCACCGTCATACAGTCCTTTCCCACAGAGAAATAAAGCCCTCTAAAGTGCTTTTAAAACCTACTGAAATGTAACATCAAAAAGAGCCCTTCTGCTGCATGTACCATTGTGATGTTTCAATACATTATTTCAGAATCAAACTGACAACTCAATTAACTGATCACGGCAGCTGTTTATTACCACCACCTTATGAGTCCAGTGTTTCTGGTGTTTCAGAAAATTCATCAGACTGGGCAGAATCTGAGAAATGGAGAGGTGGAATCAACACCAACAACAGGCAGTAACACGATACAGTGATCCCTCGCTATAACGCGGTTTACTTTTCACGGTTTCGCTACTTCACGGATTTGCATCGTGCATTGTG
>JAPTGZ010000005.1:26489336-26499580 GCA_029814645.1 Fowleria isostigma | reverse complement strand
GAGTAATAAGTTCTCTCTTTTCAACTTTCAAAAAAAGAAAAATCCCTGTAGCATAATGTTGGAGATACTGGGGTCCAGAAATTTCAAATAAGGTTCCCATACCTTAAAAAATTGGTTTGACTTTGAATGTATGACAGATGTCAAATATTCTAATGGTACCAGATCACTCAACACATTATGCCAACCCTGTATACATGGTCTTAATGAGCAGACCATGAATAAGTTTATCAATTAAATCTGATTTATATAGCGCCAAATCATAAAAACATTATCTCTAATATCTGTATCGTATTTTAATGTCCAAAAAACAACAAGATAACCTCTGGTATTCTAATACTTTTGGCCTTTGTGTGTATTTACTACTATGGTTCCGTACAAACATTTCACATGAGACACTCTAACGTGATGTATGTCCATGGAACATCCTTCTTAATCATCTTTGTTTCTAAATCATAACAATCAACTCTGACTGGCTCCTTCAGATTTACACAAAACTCCTGACTCAGTCTGATTCACTAATATGACCCAGTGACCCTCTGAAAGAATATTTGGTGTTCTTGCTGCTAATCCTATAACATCTAAATTATTAAATGGTCATCTGATTTGGATGGGTCTTGTCTACTCATTTGTACGCAGGCTCTGGATCCATATTTTTTTAAATTTTAAGTGTTTTTGACTCACTCTCATGGCTGTAATGTTGCTGTGGGATTTAGCTCATTTTCAATGGATTTCCAGGCCCTCATGGTTATAATGTTTCTGTGGGGATTTGAAGCAGTTCTGTGATATTTGAAATGTATTAAAGGATTATTGAGTTTTTTTCTGCAAGGCAGCAGACTGAGTCAGCCGGTTTAACTGATGCTCCTCTGCAGCGCCGCAGAGGATTCGACTGGTTTTATTCAAATATTCACAGATGGATGATTATTAATCATCTAAACAAATCAATCCCTGCAATCAATGCATGAGCACCAGAGACAGCAACCAGGTGGTTTCTGTGTCGAGAGGAAATCGAGGCAGCACGCTTTATAAGTGGCCTTCAGAGGCACTCTAAATTATATGTTTGTATACAGACAGGCGAAGGTTAGATCCTTTTCCTCAAGGGAAAGTGGGGCTAGAAAAAATATTAGGGTAAAAACCAATAAGATTTTTCTTTGAAAAATACAGACATGTCAGAAAAATGTATGTGAAATATTACATTAGACAGAATCATACTGTGTATTATTTTCTTTTACTACATGTTATAGAGAGCCCATTAGGTAATATAGGCAAATGCTAAGGATGCCACAAAATCAGGAAAACAAAAATTCACCTTCAGTATAATTATATTAAAACTAGTTATTACTATTAACTCTTAAAATTGAAAGCAGTACCCTATTAATATTACTACACTTTCAATTACGATTTTTTGATGTGACTCCAGAAAACTTTGTAAACATGTCAAAACCACCTAAACGTCTGAAGCACAACATTGCAAAAAATGGCCTGGTAGAAATACAGGTGTTGGTCATATAAATAAAATATCATGAAAAAGTTGATTTATTTCAGTAATTCCATTCAAAAAGTGAAACTTGTATATTATATTCCTTCATTACATACAGACTGATATATTTCAAATGTTTATTTCTCTTAATTTTGATGATTATACCTAAATATTAATGAAAATCCCAAATTCAGTATCTCAGAAAATTAGAATATTTTGGAAAGTTCAATATTGAAGACACCAAGTGCCACACTCTAATCAGCTAATTAACTCAAAACACCTGCAAAGGCCTTTAAATGGTCTCTCAGTCTAGTTCTGTAGGCGACACAATCATGGGGAAGATTGCTAACCTGACAGTTGTCCAAAAGACGACCATTGACACTGAGCACAAGGAGGATAAGACGTAGAAGGTCATTGCTAAAGAGGCTGGCTGTTCACAGAGCTCTGTGTCCAAGTACATCAATAGAGAGGCCAAGGGAAGGAAAAGATGTGGTAGAAAAAAAGTGTACAAGCAGTAGGGATAACCGCACCCTGAAGAGGACTGTGAAACAAAAGCCATTCAAAAATGTGGGGGAGATTCACAAAGAGTGGACTGCAGCTGGAGTCAGTGCTTCAAGAACCGCCACGCAAAGATGTACTGTATGCAAGACATGGGTTTCAACTGTCGCATTTCTGGTGTCAAGCCACTCTTAATAATAATAATAATAATAATAATACATTAGACTTATATAGTGCTTTTTTTGGACACTCAAAGACACTTCACATAAAAGCGTTAGGTGGTGGGGAAAGTCAGTTTGAACAGATGGGTTTTGAGAAGTGATTTGAACTCCTGTAGTGAGTCCGAGTTCCTGACGGGCTGTGGGAGTGAGTTCCAGAGGGCGGGGGCAGCGGCTGCGAAGGCTCGGTCCCCCAAGGTCTTGAACTAGAGACAGCGTCAGAAGCGTCTCCCCTGAGCTAAAGACAAAAAAGACTGGACTGCTGCTGTGTGGTTCAAAGTTATGTTCTCTGATGAAAGTAAATTTTAAAGGTAAAGGTAAAGGTCCCTGAGTCTGGAGGAAGAGAGGCGAGGCACAGAATCCACGTTGCTTGAGGTAGAGTGTAAAGTTTCCACAGTCAGTGATGGTTTTGTCTGCCATGTCATCTGCTGGTGTTGGTCCGCTGTGTTTTCTTCGGTTCAAGGTCAACGTAGCTGTCTACCAGGAAGTTTTAGAGCACTTCATGGTTCCTGCTGCTGACCAACTTCATTGAAATGCAGATCTCATTTTCCAACAGGACTTGGCACCTGCACACAGGGCCAAAGCTACCAGTACCTGGTTTAAGGATTATGGTGTCCCTGTTCTTAATTGGCCAGCAAACTCACCTGACCTTAACCCCATAGAAAATCTATGGGGTATTGTGAAGAGGAAGATGTGATACACCAGACCCAACAATGAAGAAGAGCTGAAGGCCACTATTAAAGCAACCTGGGCTCTCATAACACCTGAGTAGTGCCACAGACTGATCAACTCCATGCCACGCCACATTGCTGCAATAATTCAGGCAAAAGGAGCCCCAACTAAGTGTTGAAGGCTGTACATGCTCATACTTTTCATGTTCATACTTTTCAATTGGCCAACATTTCTATAAATCCTTTTTTTGTATCGGTCTTAAGTAATATTCAAATTTTCTGAGATACTGAATTTGGGATTTTCATTAGTATTCAGGTATAATCATCAAAATTAAGAGAAATAAATGTTTAAAAAATATCTGTCTGTGTGTAATGAATGAATATAATATGTAAGTTTCACTTTTTGAATGGAATTACTGAAATAAATCAACTTTTTCATGATATTCTAATTATATGACTAGCACCTGTAAGTCTTATATTCCTAAATCTGGACTAGCTGCTTTATATTGAGCAAAAAAATCTGTCAGTGAGGTCAGAAAAATATTCTTGGCCAAGTTTTTAGAGTGCAAGCAAAAACATATATGTATTTGCTAAAAAAAAATCATAATGTGTCTTAAAACTGGATAAAAAAATGCCAGAATTTTAGCAAACAGTGGTTAGTATAAGAAATTAAATCACCTTGATATTAGCTGGAAAATCTTATTAATCTTATTAAGAAAAAGTTTGTCTTTTTTTTTTTACATAAGAATATTTTTCTTATGTAAAAAAAAATTCTTGGCAAGCTTTTTTCCCTATTTAGATGAAAAATAATACCAATATTCTACAAATAAGGCTTTTGATTTACTTTCTTAAAAATCATTTTTTGCAGTGAGGTAATGAAAAAAGAAGAGGAAAAAAGAGAGAGAAAGAAAGAGCTAAAGTAAAGATACAGTAATCACAATAACTGGAACGTTGGCTTGAACTGATCAAGTACAAGGAGAATTCATTCCCAGAGGTCCATTTAGAGTTCAAAACAGCTTCACTTTTTCAGAACAAAAAGATGGACAAAGGTGTCAACATGAATATTTTTGTGGTAATGTTATTGTGGTGAGGGTATTTACATTGAATTACATTTCAGATTCTTTTTTTGTATTTATTTGTAATTTAAGAATGTAAATTGGGTGACATGTTATTTTATAAATTAAATTTAACGGGGAAAAATAATGTTTTTCTGTTTCTTTTGTAAGTACATGTAAATCACCAATGGAGGGGGGGCACCATATAAAATCTTGTCACATTAGATAAGGCTGGCTCTGATGCTGTGGATGCAGTCGTTTAGTTCTGGGTTTTTTTGGCTCCACCTCCAGGACCATCAGCTTTAAAGCCAGGAGGCACTGTCACCATTATGAGGTCGACCAGTGGGTCCTGCAGCTGCATGTTAGCTGGCGTCATTTTTGTTTTATATTTGTCTTATACCAAAAGTTTGTTACTTTTTAGTCCTTTTTGTAAAATAAAATTTGGCAATCGTTAAATCAACCTGTTAGTTCTCCACATCTTTTTTTTGTTATGTGTCTGTACTCTATAGACCTCCTAGCACAAATACTATATATTAATGAATACTCATACAATAAAAAAGAACAATTGAATGGAACTTTCGTCCATGGGTGGTTTATATTGTTTGAATGCAGTGCAGAAATGAAGGAAAATAAAAAGGGAAAAACATATCAGGTGAAGAAGTAACATCAGATAAATTCTTGTACACCGACTGAATGACCTAACCAGAAAGCAAATTCATTTTTGATTTACTCTTTTTTTTTCAGTGTTCCATTGCTATCAACTATTTGCTAAATAGATTTCATCTGATTTGGGAGCAATAAAGTCACTATTGGCTGAACAAATGATTTACACTACAACAAGCTCAAACAAGCTCAAAAACCCACAAACAAGTGTGTGTCTCTATTACAAACAAACGGTATTTATCAGATGTCAAATATCCACCCATCCATTTTCTGAACCGCTTATTTGGACATGTCCCACTTTACCACAGGGCTCAAAAATTAATTGAATAAACTAAAATTATATAATTATGCAATTATATTATAAAATACTGCCCATAAAGTTGGAATAATTTTGTTTTCAGTCACATATCTCTTTTGGTTTTTTTTTATTTATACACACCATTAATAACCTTTGACCAAGAACAATGAATACATACTGAGTCCCAGTTAAACTTTATTGATAAAAAATAAATCACATCATTACAATCATTTCATGAAAAGAGGAAAAAAAACTATTTTATTCCAACTTTATGGGATAAAGTATGTTTTCTTATATAGTATTTAGAGTATGTTTGTAATTATACCAGTAACACTCTGGTACCTTATATTAACCCTGTGACTCAGATTTTGTCAACTCCAGAAAATCTAAACAATTTAAATAAAATTATGTCTTATATTTTTGGATGCACCTACTGTAAGGAACTAAATAACTAAAGAGTAACAAAATAGATGACATGTATACATGTTTCCTTTAGATGTATCATGAACGCATGATGAAAGTGTACAATGAAATGTAAATTATCTAAATCTCCTACATTCATGTAGCTGTTTCTCTTTCCCACAATCACAGATAATCTGAAATTAACTGAAGATTACATCATCGCTACATAAATGTCATGTTTTATAAGCTGCTTATGCCAGGTTGCATATTTTTTCTCACCATGGCCACAGAAACTGTGAGGGAGGTTGGAACATCATATATTAATGCTTGCTGCATGCGTGGACCAATCCACATACACTGTGGAGGCTCAGTCCCCTGCTGCTGGACTTCATGTCTGCAGATGTGAAGCGAGGCTGTGATGAAACACATATGCAAACACACACTGACATGAAATTGGCACCTCAGGAACATGAACAGTGCACTCTGCTGCATGCTTATGTGATTACATTAAACCACTGTGCTGCATGTGGATGCTGGTTAATGCAAAAAAAACACATGAGATGGAAAACGCTCAAGAGGATATGACTTAACTCTGCACTTCAATTATATGCCCGTTAACCTGATGTTTCATTCCGTGTTATAAAATAAATTAGTAAACATACACTGGAAACAGCAGCGGTAAAATTTTCAGTAGTTGAAGAAATGTATCTAAAGTTTCACACTCAAAAAAACCAAAAAGGACTATCGCTGGCGAACAGCCAAATTTGAGTGACAGACTAGAATAGACCAACCATGATCCTCACTTCTTCTGTTCATCCTCAGTCTAAATTAGTGTTTCTCAAACTGTGGAGCTGGCCCCCCAGGGGGACATGAAGGCCTGCCAGGGGGCCATGGGATCTCTCCTGGATGTTTTTTTTTTCTTCTTCAGGTTAGAACATCTATCAGTTGGAACTAATGTTTTAGTGTTGGAACACCCTGGACTCATTTTACGGACGTACAACAAACAAATCTACTGTCATGGTGATCTGTCACTAGACTAGAAAAAGAGTTTAGGTTTAGAAAATGGAAAAGGATTGGACTGGAACAATGCAATGTTTCTGTTTTTCTACAGTTTGTACAGTTTCCACTTTAATGTTCTGAGATGTGACATGTAAATGGGCTCATTACAGCCACTGATATTGTTAAAATGTTCATCTTTGTTACCAAAATTAGTTTGTTGTTCTAAAAAAAAAGTAATTTTACTGTCATAGCTGTTAGATAATTGTACATTTCCTATTTATATTTGTGAACATTTATGTATCAAGGAGCAGTCTGAATGATTTTACTTGTATTATTCAAGTAAAAAGCTAAGATTTTTTTCATTTGCACAACAAATTATTCAGTGACAGACAAATGGTGTGAATTAAACCAGAATGACTCATGGAATACTTATTCATCAGAAGAACACCTTAAAGGATTACATGTAATGTTCATATTCCCTACTAACAGCAAAGAGCTGTGAACCAGAATACCTTCACAGCTATCAAAGCAATGAACAAATTAATACTATGTTCTCACTGACTGAATCACACTCAATGAGGTCTGATGCACATTTTTCACACACATTTGTGTTATGGTGTCATAAATTTAAAAAAATAGCACCACCTTTGCCTCTTTAATATAACATTTAACAGAACTCTCTTAACATGCTAATGGAAGTGTTCAGTCATCGATGAACATTTTAATGTAGAAATGCTAAATCATAGGCACAACAGATACACTTTTGTGGGATTATTATGTTAAAAGCTGAAAACTTGTATTGTGTTTGCGAGTTCTTACATTTGTGGGGAGTTCTTACATTTGTGGAGCTAACGCGCTTTCATTGGCACTGCTATCCATGGTCCTGATCCTACATTTGTCAGAGATGGGTAGATGACTGGTCTTACTGGTCCTGTACTGGTCCTCATGTTTCTGTAGTCTGGAAACATGTTGATATTCTAAGATGCTGAGCTCTACTGCAGCTCAGTATGTGCTGCTTTAGTTCTGCTTTACGCCTATTTTTGTCTGTGTTATGTCAGTTTTCCTACTAATGGAAGTTATTGTTGATCCAAAACTGCCATTTTTTTTTCTTTTCTGTATTAGCAATATAGTAGCTTAAAAAAACAGCATTACAAGAGGTGTGTTATCTGATATTCACAACCAAATGGTGAAGAGCAGACTCTTAAGTGTACAGACGTAATGAGTATTTTATGCTCTTTAATATGCTCTTTAGTTTGAAGCTGTGTTCAAGTAGTTCTTCACGACTTTATTTCATTGTATGGGTGGGCATCTTGAGGACTGACAGCTCACATATAGCAAATGCACAGGTTTAGCTTTAGTGTGATTTTGTGTTTCTCAGCTCACCATGCTGAGTCTACACCTGGATGATTAATACACTTGAAATAAGAGAAACACACGCACACAAAGAAAAAGATGCGTGTGTGGAATGTATTGAGTGAACGGATTGGTGTGTGTGTTTGTGTGCATGTGTTTGATTGTGTTGAACCCTCTCCTGTTGAACCTGATGTGAATTGACAGATGAAAATACCCACAATCCCCCAGGATGGTCTCTGAGCTCTGTGCTGAGCCGATTACCTGGTGCTGACATGTGCAACACATATACACTCACACAGACACACACAGGCACATGCCTTACCACTTTTTGTCCAAACAAATGAAGCTGAAGAAAAAAAGTGTTTCTATTTACTCTCTTTACTCAATTATTGCGTAGTAGAATTTATTTTACTGATACATGTAGGATCTGAGCATTAATAGTGTAATGATTTAAATTTTGTAATTCATGCACAACAGGCAGCAGAGAGCAGGTTTTCAGTACGTGACTGTGTTGAAACAGAACAGTTACTGTTTCTCTATTTTAGACTAGCTCAGGTTAGAATGACCTGCACTGTTCTCATTATCTGTCTAGTGTTGCAGCAAAGATTATAAATTAATAAATCCAGATCTATTTTAACATGCACACGCACAATATGCCCTACTCTGAAAAAAAGGAAAGATTTTTTTTTTTTTTAATAAATAATGGAACACACACAATATTCAGTTATATTGCATTTAGTTTTGATTACAGGGCAAATTCACTGTGCCATCATCTATGTCATGGAATTCTAATGCAATGGTTACAATAAATGTGATATTTATTTCCACATAGATGTACATTGACTTTTGCCAAGGTCTTCAGACCACTGTGAAGTCCTCTCTATCACATCCCCATCTCTGTAGTGGTCAATCCGTTGGTGAAAATGATGCCTTATGTTCCTGAACCACTCTTCAGAATCAGAATGATCTTTATTCACCAATACATGAATACATTCAAAGAGTTTTTTTGCCAATAGATGTTGTCACTCTAGAAAATTAGAAATACAAGATATGATTTTTTTTTTTAAATAAAAAAGTAAAAGGAGAAAAAAGAAACTCCATAAATATATAAACTCTATATACATAAGGGTATTGTATCAGCTAATGTAAATTTAAATGCAATTTTTTTTTATGTAATTGGGATTTGATATTGATATTGATATTCTGATTCAGATAAATCCTGACATTATTATTTTGAAATATGTTTGTGGGATTCTGTATATTTAAGTAGTCGGCATACCTCATGTTTTCACACATAACATTCAGCAGTTAGAGTTAAAGAACATGTTAGAGCAAATTAAACACAGGTGGGAACTTTTTTCCTTTTCTTTTAGCTGGACTGGGTATGTTTTTTCATTCAAAAATAGAGACATTTAAATAAAGGCATTCAGTGTGCATTCAACTGTATATCATAATCTGTAATAAACAGGAAGCAGCCAGTTGAGTAAATGAACTGAATATATGGGGGGATTTTTTTTATTGTTTTTATTTATTTATTTGCTTATTTTTGAGTTACACATAAGCCATACAAACACATATACATACGGTTGTTTTAACAGATTTTAAATCAGAAGCTTTACGTCTGCATTCTGTTAAGGGAGAGTGTAGACTCACACTGTGAAGTCTGTGGCTGTTCATGAATGTACTGAAAAATGAATGTGACCCCTGACTGATCAAGAGTAATGATTAACTGTACATCAGTTAAAAAAAATAATTAACTTAAGTCATTAAAAGCCATTGTTAACCTTATACAACGAGGAAACTTATCAAGAATATTTCAATTTCACAGTGACAGCACTCAGAGTAAAGGTTAGAGGTTAACTTGCTCTATTTACCATGTAGGGAAACTTGGTCTGCATTTGACCCATAATACACATGTAGTACAAGGGCTGGATGATATTGGAAAAACTGACATTGCAAATTTTTTTTTAACTCTGCAATATACATTGTGATTTTCTTCTTTGTATTTGGTGATTTTATTTGTTTTTGGTGATTTTCTGTTTTCTCTGATTTTCTTCATTTTGTCAGATTTTCATAGTTTTCTCTGATTTTCTTTGTTTTCTCTGATTTTCTTTGTTTTCTCTGATTTTCTTTGTTTTTGGTAATTTGCTTTTTCATTTTTGATGATTTTTTCCCTTGTTTTCTGTGATTTTCTTTATTTTCTGTTCTTTCTTCTTCGTTTTCAGTGATTTTCTTCATTTTCTGTTATTTTCATCTACATTCTCAGTAGTTTTCTCTTGTTATTTGCTCATTTTTCAATGTTGTTACCAGCAACTGTGTGTCAGATACCCTTGGAGTTAGATGAGAACATGTTGAGGTTCATTTACCTCCTACATTGCAGGACCTGCGATGTGAATGGTAAATGGTCTGTACTTAAATAGCGTAACTATTGCACACACGTACATTGTGATTACAATGTTCAAACAATGTATTGTGCAGCTCTACATAGTACCTAGCATTAGTAACAGCGTATAGCACATAGCAGTGTTTCTTGACCCTGGTCCTCGAGGCCCAGTGTCCTGCATGTTTTAGATGTTTCCCTCTTCCAGCACACCTGACGGTCATTATCAG
>JAPTGZ010000005.1:26445713-26456210 GCA_029814645.1 Fowleria isostigma | reverse complement strand
TCCCAGAAGCTTATCTGAGTTATGTTTGCTGTGTTATATGTTACATTATACTAAGATACAAAAAGTCTCCTAACAGTTGGTATCGGAACCCGATACCAATACTGAATTGAATCACCCCATCCCTACCTGAAACTGTTACAATACGCTATAGATCCATTTTCCATGTGAAGACACACAATAAATGGATTCAAAATCAGGAATGAAGCGACAAATACATAGCCTAGCCAGCCATCACATTTTCTTGGTCTATTCAATACTGAGAAAACAGTCTGGAACCAGAACTTTAAATCCAAATATGAAGGCAGGACTAACAGGTGCTGAGTAATCCAACCACAGATAAAATGGATGTGACACTTTTGTCAGATAAACTTAAGAATACAGGGTGTAATCTGTAATTTAATCCTTATTTTTGAATCAAACAACCAACAACAGTGGTAAAGACATTTGCAGACCTGGAACTGACTTTGACTTGAGACAAAAAGAAGACTTGTGACTGGCCTGGTATAAAATTGAATGGGCATAATCCACAATGAATGGAGCAGTTCCAGACCTTTTCCTCAGTATTGAATACACTGAGAAAATGGGATGGCTGGCCAGAGTAACAAATAGAAGCAGAACCATTTGAGTCAAATATTACACGTTTGGAAATGATGACAATTATAATCAACAAACACAACAAGCATCATATTAGTTATATGTGTGAATTTTCTTCCCTTCGGTTAGGTGATTTGACAAACTATTTTAAATTACTCCTACTTATCTGGCTTCAGACAAAGTTTTGCTGTACCTCTTTCATGGTGAAAACATCTTTAGTGGCTCCTGCATGTTGCAGCAGTGAATGAAACTCTCCCTTTGGTCTGACCTAAGCAGAGAAAAACAGGAAACTAGTCAGTCAGGCATAAACAAAATGTCTTATCTGCAAATGTTTCATTAAATTTGCAAAGTATTCCACTTATCACACTTTTAAATGTGTTCAGTACAGATTAAAATCAATCAATAAGTCAATAATTAAATGTTCTTACCAGTTTGGTGTCATCAGCTGCGTCTGTGTTAAGCTCCCTGTCAGCTGACATCTTTGAGCTGATTGTTCCTTGAAAAGAAAACACACAGGGTCAAATTACATAGTTTTAGATTACATAGTTTATATTTTTAATAAATGGACTCAGTGCCACCAAATTAAGACCTAGTCCTGTTTAATATTAGCTAAGCAGGTAAGAATACCTGTAGAGTGTAATTTGGATGTTTCTGAGTGGTAAAAAAAAAAATAATAAAATAATAATTGAAAAATAAATAAATCAACTTTTAACAACTTTTTTGTCTCCTCTTGTTCATGAAAACCTTTCTACAAATGATGAAACAGGACTTGAGCAGAAAAGGTTTAGACTTTTTCAGTCTAGTACAGCAAAGGAAAAGAAGACTGACAGTACACTTCTTCGGACTTACTGTAGGTAAACATGCTGAACTGACAGCTAATGCGCTGAACCTACTATACAACCTGTTGGTCATACATACATTATACAATATAATATCAGAAGTACCTGACAACTACACCAACTATCACTTAATAATCTGTTTTATTAACACATAGACAAATGTTTTAGTGGTTTAGTATTTTATAGTTCAACAGAATGTTTGAAGGCTAACTTGATTTCCTAATTAATTCAACAATTTCAATCCTACACAGTTCATTAAGTTAGTTTCTTTTGTTGTTGTTTTTGTTTTGTTTTTTTACACAGCCACCACATAAACAGTTAAAGGCATTACATGTGAATTATAATTCAGTCTTACACAAATATCCAAATTTATACTGTACATATTTTTGGCTGTAAAAATGATCATTTGAAAAAAAAAAAAATCTTACCAGTATTTACAGAGGTATAAGGATTAGCAGCAGTCCATCCTGTGCAAGTAAAAAAATAGATAAAGTGCTGTCAGAAAGGAGCAGCGCAAAACTGCAGCCTCTTATAGACCTGCTCAGACATGTCAGGACTAGACCAGCCTAAATGGCGTTGCTTAGTCAAACTGGGCCTATCAGGGCCAGTCAGGCTGAGTCAGCAACACTGTTTAGTATGTTCCATGTTAAAACTAACTGTACCAGCTGATTTAATCATAGTACTCAGTGCAGACATGCCGAGACTAGTCCAGGATGACTAATTCTATCAAAATTAGATAACCATGTGTAACAAGCTGAAGATAAACAAACTAACCAAATAGAGTATTAATCATGCACGAGACACTAACCTAAGCATGTTTCCACAACAGGACCATCCCACGGCTCCAGGGGAATGGAAAAATAAATTCAAACTCAACCTGGGAGAATTGACCATACAGAAAATTTATTAGAGGGACAAACAAATTAGAATTTTTCATTAAACTAACCCAAAATCATTTATATACTAATAAATGTCCTTAAAGGAAATGTTGGGGGAATTTTTTAAAAGTGTCATATAATAAATATTAAAGTTAACCATTTCAAATTATAATGTAATAGTGTATTACATGCCTCATATGGTCAGATTAAGTAGGCTGAGCTCACTGACAGAGCAGAATATTCACTGCATAATGACTGTGACCAGATATTAAGTCACTTGATGTCAAAACATAATCACAAGACATTTCTTGAGATTCAACAGATACACTGTCCTTTCACAATCAGTAAAGAAGCAACATACATATGCTGCATGAGGAATATGGAACATTTTTTAGACATCCCTGAAATATTTTAGACAAGTAATATACTACTTGATGTGAATTACCAGTAAAGTCATTGTTTTTACCATAATTAATTTATGTATTTTACTTGTGTCAGCATAAGGTGAAACCTTTACATCCTGGCCTATTGCCACTTCACTAAATGCACAACACGAACATTCCACACAAAAATACATGCTCAGCACAATGCTAGAAATAGAGCTGTTCTGCAAACTAGGACTGTACAATATATCGTAAAAATATCGACATTGTGATGAAAGTGTGCAATATTTATATCGCAAAGACCTACAATAATTTATTTTTTTCTTTGTTCATTAACTTTACTGTATGTTTTACACACCATGGGGTACCAGGGTACCAGAGCACCAGCATGGCAAAAAACCTGAAGTAATGCCACTGCTGCTGGTTGAATGCAAGTTCACATCTTTATTAATGTTGAAAAGATGCAAATATTTTCAGAGTGCAACTTTGTCCAAGACCTGAATGAACACTTATATTTAAAGATGTTATTTTTATTTGCAGTATTTACCAAACCAGGAAAGCAATGGAATATTGTTTCGTTAAAGCTCTTGCATGACAGCACTCTGGCACTTTGGTTCTTATTAAGAAATACATCCAAGACATTTAAACATTGTTATATATGAATAAAATGACCAAATATTTGACTGTGTTTGTGTCTGAAGGTAGCAGCATCACCAGGTTCTACCACAGAATTGTGTCACTGGTTGTAGTAGTACAGTATTTTGTTTTAAATTATAAATTGAGTCAGCATACAAACAATTGGCCTTTTTTAACATTGTTAAGGGACATTGTTCTTAATCAATGAAATTGGTAGTTCTTTAGGAAAACAAAGAATATCGCAATATTATCATTATCACAATGCTGTACACCCATACCTCAAGTTTTCCCGATATCACGCAACCCTACTGCAAACTATTAGTATATGTATTATTAAGGGTCTGAACAGCCTGCCTGTATAGTGAACACAGTACTGGTCTTGTCTCTGAAGTGTGAATATGTCTGGACAACGGTCTGTGACTAAGTGGAGTAAATGACATATGTTCACAAACATAGAACACAGGCGTGAGTCAG
The DNA here is from genome assembly GCA_029814645.1 of Fowleria isostigma. Taxonomy (NCBI): domain Eukaryota; kingdom Metazoa; phylum Chordata; class Actinopteri; order Kurtiformes; family Apogonidae; genus Fowleria; species Fowleria isostigma. The sequence continues at coordinate 26,452,406 of JAPTGZ010000005.1, read as the reverse complement.
CTGGCGGACAACCTGTTAAAACACAAACACTGAGAGGAAAATATGCCCAGACATGTCCTGCTCTCCCCTCTGACTTTCTTTTTCTCAATCACAGTCTCTGATTGAAGCAGACTGAACGGACCGAACACCTTTTCATCAGGAAATCATTAGCACACAATAGATGCAGAAAAATTATTGCAATATTCTTTATTTTTGAGGAAGCTGGCTAATAATGTTCTCTATTTTACGCTCACAGCACGATAACGGCCACGAGTTAGCATACTAAAATGAACTCCGCCACAAGAAAAACAACCGCCAACTCCTACCCAGCAACAAGCATTGTAAATATACAACTCATTTATAGCAAATTACAGCCATAACTAAAAAAATAATAATAATTAGGGGGAAAAAAAGCAGTGTTGGTACAGCTACAATTAGCAGTTAGTAGTAGTTGGCTACTAAACTAGCTAATAATAAATACAAAAGTAACAGACTTTCAAGTCAAACGCCTGTATCGTTAAATGTAGAAACATTAAATATATTTTTTAAATCCAGAATGGAAGCACGAAGCATAATTAAACGTGTTTATTTGTCATTATTTGGTAAATATACCATCCCGGTCAGCAGGCATCAGCGTTGTTGCTACACTGTTTCGGTTTCCTCAACCAGGAAACACCGAGGCTGCAAGGCCTTCTAGCACACTGCTAAAAAACAGCTAATCGCTATTAACGTGACCGTTGTATTAACTACAACGATCGATGAAAGACGATGAAAGACTTTACTAAAATCATTGAAGACAAACCTTTTCAGTTGGTGTAGATAAAAATTATATTCCACAGAAGAGTCTGTTCATCAATTCAACCTGCTAGTAGTTGGACTGTTTATCTTAGCTACTTGGTCTCGAGGCGGTTTGTGTGTAGCGCTCCTTCTGGACGAGAACCGACTGTTCAGACCATGATTCAGAACCCCCGGACTGACGATTCTGTCTCATCTGTTTGGCTCGGCCTTACACAAACAATGGGCATTTTAAGTTGAGAAATAAAATGAACATTTTCGTAGAATCTTAACAAGAACCATCAGTTACAGACTAGGGATTTTGGAGTTAAATATTTATTGAAAATAATTATTTCACTTTATAGTTTTATATCATGGTGGTATATCTAATCCAATCCATTTTTATTTAGAAACCACAAATTTAAATAAACATACAGGTACAAATGGTCAATACTGATGATACGTAAAAGGACTGTGTTGTTAAAGTATCATTCTATCAATGACCTACCTGTGTTAAATGTACATTTGTTATAATGGGGTTTGTATAAATGTTGCGAGTGTATTTAAGGTTGTATTCACACTGGGGATGTAATGATTACCGATATACGATAAACCGCGTAAAATTTCCAACGGTTTTACCGTTTCAGTTCCAATCATCATGAAAACCATGATCGATCACCGCACTTTGAAAACTCGTGGTAATACTTACATACCTGCACTACTGACTTGTTTACATGTGGTTGTATTGTCATTACATCCACATTACTTTGTTTAATGGTGGTGGTATACACTATGATTTCTACCATATGCTGACATTTTAATCTAAGGTGAACAGTGTTTCTGCCAACAAAGTACATTATAGGCGTTATTTTAAGTTTTTCTAAATAAAACTTGGTTAATTTCAATGTGTGTATAAGTTTGGACTTTTTGAACACATTTCAAGAATACTGCAATTATAACTGTGATAATCTTGGTCACAATAACTGATATGAAATTTTCATATCGCTATATCCCTAATTCACATCTGAAAAGTCCTTTGGGCTCTGTATTTGATGCAGACTGTTTTTGTGTTTGGGTTGGATTGATGCTAGTAAGAATTCTTTATGTTCTCAAGGGTTAAAGGTTTGAATTCTGTGTTAATTCATGTGATGATGTCTCATGCTCTCAGAAGACCCAGTAACACCAATGAATCCTGGCATTGTCCAATCTTTGTGCTCTCCATCAAACCAATGGTTAAAAAATGAGAAGCTACTCAGTGCACGTTAGAGATGAAGAGGTTGTTGCAGCTGAAACATATTAGTCACTGTAGTTATCAAAACAACTATTTGCTTAGTTAAATCCTAGTGGGGACTTTGTGGCCAGAGTACTATGACTGATGATTTTTAAGACCAGGGCAATGGAAAGTACAGCACAAGTGAAGTGTAGTATTATGGAGTTCAGAAAAATGATCAGGACTTCAAAGAAACTTCACACTCAACCACTACAAGAAACACATACTTTTATTTTTCAAAAAGAGATCAACACAAATAAGAAACACCCCAGTGATAAAACACTTTTCTTCGTGTGTATTTATGGTTGTAACTCGTATCCCAGCGGATCAAGCCCTCGGTCTAGCAGAGCAAGAGACGACTCCCTCAACTTCTGAAGAAACCTCCTCAGTTCCTCTTTGGAGAAAACCTGAATTTTAGGGGGAGGAGGGACAAAGCCATTAAAATACTGTGATGAAAAAACATATTTATCAGAGAAAGAACCAACAATGGCAGTTGGAATACATGATTGAGAAACAGAGCTGATTATTATCCGAGGGCTGTTGAAGTGGAAGATCAGGCATAATGATTATCAGTATTTAGCTTTTTCTGTTGCTCATCGTTACCTTCATCGCATGCATCGTCACCTCTTCCATCATCTTAGTGACAGAGAACTGCACGCACCCCAAACAACAATGGCAACAACTGAAAATAAAGCTCTCAGCCATTTGCAAGCTGTTTTTGTAAAGTTTAAAAAATTCATTTGTCTATGTACTCGAGATACTAAAATGATAACTGTATTAGGTCTATATAATTACATATGGCATATTGATGTAAACCAACTGAAATTTAAGATGAAATATGGCACTTTGGTGTGGCATCCACCATTTTATTTCAAATTGAATGCACTAAACTTTTTTTTTTTTTCTCTAATCAATGCTTGTACTTGCCATTCATTTACTTGATCACCAATGTTCTCCTAAACCAACTGGCTTCATTGAGGAGCTGAAGTCACTGTCCCTCGGTATGTATGCAGACACATTTACATCCATACATGTGTCTGTGTAAGTGAACAGGTTATATGGATAAGTTACCTGGTAGAGACGATGCTGGTCAGATGAGATGATGTCGGCAAGTCGCAGCGCCTCCTGGTGTCTGGACGAGTTCTGCAGCACACTGAGTAGCAGGAAGCTGAGACGAGGCAGGCAAAGAGACCGCAGAGCTGTCATCTGGTGGCTGCGCTCTGAGTCCTGCTCTGAATCCTAAAAACACAGCAACAAATCATCAACCAAAGTAAAAAATATATATATCATATGACTTACTATTTCCATTTCATTTTCATATTCCCAGGCAATGGCTAGTATGTATGAAGCTATCTATGGAACATAACACTATGCCAGGACATAATCCTGGAGGTCTTCTAAACATGTGGTCTTATGGAGTGTATGCTTCATGTGTTGGGTAATAAATAGTAACCTGTCGATTGTCGACCATCCATCCTCCATCTACAAATAGCAACACGTTGTAGATTCTTTCTTTCACATCTTCAGTCAAAACATCCAAACGGCAGGACCATGCAGCGAGAGCAGCCTGACCAAAAAAACAACAAAAAAAAAACAAAGAACAAGTCACTCAACTCAACTGACTCAGTCAAGCAGCTTATTTATTATGCTGCATTTATTTATTTATAATGATTATTATTATTATTATACTGCAGGGTACAATAATGTTGAGAACTTTTCATAAAACTTTTCATATAAAAACACAAATCAACTTCATTCATCCCCGATCTTTAAAATCTAGAGAATCTTTATTTTTTTCCATTCAGTCAAGACAATAAAATAAAGCCAAATAAAATTAAAATATAAAACTAATCAAATAATAAAACAAATTTATAACATCCATGTGTGAATACCTGGTACTCTTTTTCCCTCATCTCATTGGCCACTTGCTCTGTAAATTTAGCCTCGGGGGCAGGAGTTGGCTTCTGCGGGGCAGAGCTACTGTGGCTGAACCAATCCGTGAAGGCCTCATGGGCTTCCTGTGTGACCACCACACACATTTACAGTAAATATACACAACATACAGCATGACAAACCAGCCAAAAATCAAAGACAGTTTGTCTACTATACAGCAATTTTGCTTGAAAAATGATACAGTTGCAAACATTTTTTATTAGCATTGATTCATTATTTCAGCTCTATTCTTAAAGTCAAGTTGGTATGTCCAAATCTGTTAATTTCTGACAAAGACGGGACAGACCAGATAGGCTCTGATACACAGGTGTTCTCTGATGGCGTTCTCATCCTCAGCAGGTAGGGACGTGGTCTGACTGATGCCTGTCCACTGGCAGTAAATCTCCCTCATTGAATCCTCTGGGACTTTAGAGAAAACTGCCTTGGCTGCGTTGTGTTTCTGCAGAGCTTAGACAAGACAGACAGACAGACAGTCAGCGCTGCAATGCATCATGTTGCTTATCGTCTATGACTGAAAGGCAGACACTCAAGTCAGACATACCCAGAAATTTCCTCATGATAGCATTGGACTGTTTTAGAGCCTCTGCTCGATGGGCGGGATCAAACAGCAGCCAGTCAATGACGTCTATTTTCCTTTCATCCTCCTGTCAAAGCAGAGTCACTTTTTTACTCTGGTTAATCAGTAGATAATGTTACATAAAGAAAACTTTTAGTTCTGTTTTAATACAACTTCATTTAATTTTTAGTGGCACTGTAATTATATTTAATACAACAATTGGTTATTTACCCTTTTCAACAACTAGTTAAATGTGGAGTAAAGGAATAAACTACACTGAAATGATTGTTTGTGTAACAGGTTCACAACAAAATGAAACTTTTGATAGGCATTTAAAAATTGTTAAATATTGTTTGTTTTTCTTATAGATACACGTCAGTGTTGAATAAAAGTGCTTTACAACAGTCCTTACAGTTATGTCCATGTGTGCATCTTTGTTCTTAGGGGTTATATCTTCCAAAGACATTTTTTCCTTTAGCGGAAAAAAGATCAATCACAAACATTAGTGTTGCTGTTTTTAGATGGACTGAACATGGGTTGCTTTTAGTTTTTCTTGTTTTTTTTTTTACCTTTGTAGTTCCACTGTCCAGAGCCTGGCTGTGGTGTGTAAACTCGGTCTCATCTCTCTCTCGCACAGTTTCCACCACAAGTTTGGTTATTGCAGCCACATCCAGGCCTATATGAACAAATATTCAGTTTCGTTATAACAAACTTTGACTTGTCACTCGTGTCTGTGAGTGCAAATTAACATTTTCGGTCTCACCTGCTTCAGTTGCAAGTTGCAGACAGCGAGGGCGGACCTCTGGCTGGTTAATGGTTTCTAGGAACGTAGCGTACTGTGCAGTACCAAGATCAGTTGGTAGTTGACTAACATAGCTCGCCACAAGGTCAGTTTGCTGATCCCGAATCAGCAGGGAGACATATGCCTTCAATACGTCCACACAAACATCCTCCTGAGAGAGTGAAAGAGGGATCATTAGAGGAGTACACTTGTGCACATTTTGTTCCTTTAGACCGGACAATACCCTAGTCAATGGCAGTCTAAAAAAAAAAAAAAAAAGGTCTCATAACTTATAGTTTGGGAACTTCTTGAAATACACTTTGTTTCTATTTTAACTATACCTTCAGTGCCAAACCCAGAGAGCGGAAAAACAGCAGGAGGTGAGTCATGAAACGCAGCAGGTGGAAGGGGAGGGCTTTAGAGGATGTCAGCCAATCAGAGAACTCATCCAACAGACCTATGAGTGAGACACAGACAGATATTTAATGGTAAAAAATATGTGTTGGAAGAGCAGAGGTTATTCAGAGGTCAACTGTCAGGGGGTCTTACCGTCCAGGTCTCCCAAGATCACAAACCTCTGGATGACATGGTAATGCTCTCTGTTCTCCTCCAGTACCCTCTGCACACAGAGAGGCCAAGTTAGTGGTGTGTTTACTACTGTAACTCAATAACCATATGAATATGAAACTCAATAACCATATTCAGCCAGGACCCCCCAGTATTTAGTGTATCTGTGTGTCTACCTTTAATTCTGAGGCTTGAAGTTCCTCAAACACTTTTTCCATCGTCCAACTGGGTAAAGAGACAAGACAAAACAAACGTATCAGAAAGGACCCGAGTTTAGGATTGTGTTAAGATCATAAGTTATTGAACACTCTTCAAACTCTGCACATTTCTGCTGTGTTTCAGTGTGTGTGTGTCTCATACTTGGCCTCCAGGTATTCTCGTGGCAATGTTTCCACTTCTTGATGGGCCATGCCTGACGACATTAGATCCTTTTCAACCAGCGAGTCAACCATTACTCTGAAATACGCCCAAACGCAGTCTTCCCATGATTCACACACTGCAAGAAGCTGAAGAGAAACAGACAATTATTGTTGTGTTTGTTCTCCTACAAAACAGCTTCATCACTGCTGTGGTAGAATCAGAGTTTTTTAAAGCATTTAAGGACTTAAATGGTAGTCTTAGAAATGGTTGTAATTATGTCCTCAGAAGATAAACATTTTAAATTGGAAATTATAGACTTTGAATGACAGCTGTAGAAAATCTTATCAACTTAGGATAAGCACAGTTTGACTTCATGAAATGTCTTATTGGTGCAGATTAATCTTTGCACCTCTACTAGTGTCTACTAAGAGTAACGAAGTGAACTAGTGAATA
>JAPTGZ010000005.1:26387228-26399941 GCA_029814645.1 Fowleria isostigma | reverse complement strand
TTTACACAGAGAAAATCTGGGAGTTGTGAGTATTTCTAGGTTATTATGATCGTATTTTACTGATTTGACCCACTTGAGACTGAATTGGTCTGTACATGGAACGTGAACTGTGTAATTTTTGGATTTCATAAATTCCTCCTGCGGCCCGCATTGGACCCTTTGGCGGGCCGCATGTTTGAGACCCCTGCCATAGATGAACCACCCCACTGCTGGTCGTGGATCTCTCTACAGACATTAGAATAGTATTTGTCTTAGGTTAGACGTGGGAGGATGTCCCAACTTTTATTTGGAGGCATTAACTCAAAGTCAGACAAATATAACTGATGGCTGTTTTAATACACACAAAAAAACCTTTTGGACAGAAGTATATGTGCAGTGGTACATGTTGATAAAAGTGAATCTGTGTCCTCAGAAGTGGAATATGGGTGTCATAGCATTTATAAGTGCTGTAAGCCAGTAGATCTGCTGCTGCATACCAAAAATGAACCAAACCATCTGCCACTAAAGCAAAGAGTGACACCCCATCAACCACCATCGTTATTAACTAAACTGTTGGAGAAAACAGAAGATCTAATGGCATCATTTGACCTGCGTCTCTGATGACTGAAGGACACCTGAGTGTACATAATATATTTTTTGTTTTCTACCTATATTCTACTAGATGTTTGACTTTAAAATCAGAAGCATCTAAGAGTTACTTTGGACATTTTGCAGCTTGCTTTGATTTGGATTTAGTGTAAATTATATTTTTTGGACAAATGGATAAACCGTGTGCCTGACAGTCTCTTTTAACGTATTATTTTAGATATATTTTAAGTGTTGAGCCTATAGATAGATTAATATATCTCTGTATTCTGCTGCATGGGCCTTTTCTGCACCAGCTTTAAGTCATTCTCTGTTGTAGTTAAGTGTCCCACAGTGGGTGTTGTTCAGTTAATCTGTGTCTAGATTCAAGACTATTCTTTTCCTGCAGGCTGAAGAAGAAACGTGCTTTCAGTGTTGTGTTTCAGCTCATGACAAACAAAATTGAACACAATAAACGTATTGAGATTGAAACCGTTTGTGTGTTTGTAAATTGGGTCAGTTGTACGTCTGTGGCATTTGTGCATTTGACAGGGTGCGCCTGTTTGTCGAGGTATAATTACAAAGAACCCAACATAAGTATTTTCTCATTTCCTGCCCAGTCCCTCCTCTGAACACTGCATATGTCGAACCCACTTAGGGACGTACAGAGCATGTGCCCTCATTAAGAAAAACAATGGTGCAACAGAATGCTAGTCATCATCCGGCGCTCCCGCAGATGCCCTCATACACTCGAGAACACACTCAACGGAGCAGCCGTCGGCCCCCGAAGAAAGCTCCTGTGTTGAAGTCTTATGTAACAGTCTGCAGTCCAGACAGTTAACCTCTGTGTGCTGGTGTTAAACACAACTTGTCAAACATAAAACATCGCAAAGTTCAGAAAAAACAGCCTCCAAAAAGCAATACTTACAGCAGCAATTCAACCTTTTACCTGCAAAAACTGTCTTTAAACACTTCATTTACACAGAAGTATATGCTGTGTGTTCATCACTATCGTTTATCTTTCAGCTATAAATGTTTAATGTATTTGTGAAATTCAGTTAACTGAGGCCTGTGCATTAACAGTTGGTACTTGATAATCTCATAAATCACAGTAGTTGCATAAAATGTCTCATCAAATCTGTTAAACTGTCCCTCCAACTGCTTATAAATGCATGACATGGTGTTATTCTGCCAGACTTGGTAAAGTAACACTGTATAGTCTTTATAAATGCAAACTGACACATGACTTTCCTGTTCCATAGTAAGTGTACATTAGACAATCAGAGGTAACAGACCCTCACCCTGTTCCATTATAACAACCATTCTGAATAATTCCACTCTGCTGCGAACATACATATACGTTGTCAGTCAGTTGTTATACTCTCTGGATTTTTATTTATGTTTTTATTATCATTATTTTAGAAGTGAGTTGTGTTGGAGTGGGTGTGATTTCAGTCTCACTACTCTTAGGACATTGTTATTATCAGTAGAATATGAACAGGTCTGTTATGAAGTGTACTGAAGTTAAAATGTTTAGAGCTAAAGTCAGGAAAGCCCATCAATATGACAGATTTAGAAAAGCAATGAAAAGGTCTTAGTTCTGGATCAGGAATAAACTGGCCATGTTCATGGATTGTGTTAGCATATATGGTGTATATATACATATATATATATATATATATATATATATATACACATTTTTTTTTTCAAAGCAACACCTGCTGTAATTTCTGAGAAAACAAAAATCTTTAAAAAAAAAAATATCTTGGAAAAGAATCCTTTCAAATTCCTCGAGTCCTGATCCAGCTCCAATGCCGACGTATGGCAGAGACCCACCTTGTGTGAAATGTATTATGTGAAGTTTAAGTGTAATTTATCAGTCACAGGTATGGACAGACGGACAGACCTGATTGACAAATGCAAAAATGACTATTCCACTTTCTCGGCTTCACAGATTAGACCATTGATGTCAAACTCATTTTAGTTCAGGGGTCGCAAGAGCAGTAAAATAATAACATAAATTATCATAAACAATAACACCTCCAATTTTTTCTCTTTCTTTTAGTGCAAATATGTGATATTTCTTCATGAAAATGTTTACATTTACAAACTATTATTTCACAAAAATGTGAGTAACCTGAACAACATAAATATCAAATTTCTTAAGAAAATGACTAGCAGTTTTAAATATATAATATACCTCACCTCATGATTTACACATTACATTGCAACTTAGAGGTGGCCGTGCATCTACAAAGGCATGAAACATTTAGTAACTGTAATCTGGAACTGAAAAATATAGTATTTAACTTTTTTGATCAAAACAACCTCTCTGACTTCTGTGTAATTTTTGCACTTTGCAAATTCATCTCATGAGCCTGATGGAACTCTGTGGACAGCCAGTTTTGGCCCACAGACCATGTGTGACACCCCTGTATTAGACAGTAGAAAAATACCACCATGAAAATCTGTGCAGAGATAATAACGTTCTCGGATCCCATAATGACAGAATATCAGCCATGCATCATAAGGGCTTGGCATCAGATGTATTGCTTTTCTTTTTCTGTTTTCTTTTTGTAAGTGTAAAATGGGGATTTTAATAGTTGGCCTGAATCTGGACCTCTACGACTGTGCAGATTGTGAAGCACATTTTCAGTGTATAATAGAGTGTGACAAATCATTTAATCAGAAAAAGACCAGGGAATTATTCATAATGTTGTTAATAGATATTTACAGCTGTACACAAAAAAAATATTTCAAAACAAAGCAGGAAGTCCTGAATGTGTTGTCTCTTTTGACCTTGTATTTTAGACACTATATTCATTTGAAAAAAAAAATAAGTGACCATTTGATTTTAGATGTGTGCTGGGAAGAGGTTAAAGAGGGGCTGTATTTGGTCCAGGCAGCTGCAAAGTTATACAATATTTGCTCTGGCAGCGATTGCAGTTTGGTGGTTATCATGCTTGCAGGACTGACATAAGTACCATGTATTTGGCCTCAAACCTTAGATGACAAACACATGTTTTTAATCCTCTGTAACAGTTCTTAACACAAACTATCTGTTGAAACACAGAATAATAAAGAACTTACACATGCGTTCACAGTTTTAATAGGCCTCTATCTGACACTTACACTGATGTTCATGTGTAAATACAGTGGACTGACTCTTTAAGTCATTGCCTTAAAAGTTTCCACTGAGGTGAAATATTATCTAATGTGGTCAATCATTAAACAACACTATTCATTCTTTTCATTCCAGAGTTACTCAAGGAAAAAACAATTAGAAAGGAATTACATTGTTCTGTTTAATGATAAACTTAAAGTCAACATTACATATATTAAGCACATGAGTATATACAGTTTACAATGAGGATATTCATAAGTAGGGCTATTGTACGATAGCAGCGACTTTTAGCTGACTGATCTTCCCATTTATCGCACGTGGATTTAGATCTGCACACTCAACAGAAATATTTATCTCTAAAGTAGGTGTGTTATATAGATCTGTACATATGCACCATTAGATACTTCAAAAAAACTGTAGCTGAACTACAGAGAGACGGAGTCTGTAAACAAAATTCACAAAAGTATTCACACATTTGGGCTCAGATTTACTGTAGCACCTTTGTGTGAAACTATAAACTTCAGAAGTTGCTGTAGACAAACTACAGAGGCCGGAGTCTAGATAAAACACAGTAAACAGACATACACATACATACATACAAACATACATGCTTACGCTACAATGACAGTTAAATAACACACGTAAATGTCACAAATATCAACAGGAATAAAAACCCCTTAAGTCACCCAGGATGTATTTCTAGATTCTGTGGTTTTAGTGCTTGTGTTTTGTACAATGCCATGTGCTCGCCCATCCCTAAACAGCAGCTGTAAAGTATTCCCTCTGCATAGTAAAAAAGTAAAAGTCCAACCCTCAAACCCATTCCACAGACTGTGGTTTGGTGTGGGAGGTTTGTCCGTGTAGTAAAAATATCCTACAGCTCAACTCAGCTTTACATCTTCTATGAAACCCAGGCCCTTTCAGTTAGATGTCTGTTTTATATAAGATTTAATACAACCACTGACTGCCACTCATCTTGTTTCTTGGCTCTGTTTTGTTCTTTTCTGTTACATTTATGTATCTCCTAGTTGTTAATAACATATTCATATATTTCAGAACTGATAAATTGTTCTACAGAAAAGTGCTTTTTCAACTTCGCAAAGCAATTAAAAAAAAAATTTAAGTTAGAAAGGAAAAGCAGTGAAAGAGAATCCTGTGTAGCAAGGATGATAAAGACTTCCAACCCTGTGCATGAGCATTAATTTCACTTCTGATAGAAAAACAAAAACTTAAACCAAATACAGATATACCTGAAAGAGTTCTGTTTTTAATATGTGGACGATGTGTCAGTTTGTGTATTTTGTAATGTGTTACCTGGTGCAGATATTTATTTTTTATTTGCTGTAGGACCTTTACTTTGTGTTGAAATTTAGTTAAAATCTAGCAAGTATTAGCAGTAAAACTATATATTCATTCAAAAATAAGGGAAATCCCATGAGGCCCATGTCAACCCAATTTATGTGACACTACTAAAATTAACAAAAGGCTTCAGTGATCCTTGGATTCTGGGCCACATAAACATTTGTCCCCTTTGGTAGGGTATACAGTTACGTAATACATTAAATCATGGTTTCTAAAGATCATCTGCAGACAAATATAATCTTTGCCTCCTGTTTTAAATCCATGGATTGACTTTGCCTTGAAAGAATTAGCCTGATTGTATTTTTTTATTTTCTTCTTTTCATTCAATTCCATCATCAAATCCAACACTGCGCTGATTTGCCTACAACATGTATCCAAAAGAGAAAAGTCCTGATGTAAAATATTACAAATGTGGATTAATCCAACACTTGAAATAGTCCTACATAAATGAGTGCATTTGCAACTCACGATTTGCTTCAGTTTCCAGGTTTTGTTTTGTTTTTGTTTTTTTTAGTTTTGAGAGACAGATTAAATTTGTGATTTAAAATGTTGAGGAAATAGGGTCCAAATTGTGGCCAACAGACAAGACCAGACCATTTTACAGATTTCTACAGGAAGTGAACGCCTCCCTTTGCACCATGGATCACTTCACAGTACCTTCTGCAGAGGTGTACAATGTCTTAGATTAGAGGCTAGGTAAAACTGCTGTGATTTATCTGTCAAGACACTGTCACAGATATAGCGTAGAGTGTACAGCAGGAGGAAGTGAGAACTGGCTGTGCAAGTCTGTGTAGTATCAGACATCATTCTTCTGTAAAAGTAGGTCTCTTTCCTGCCACACCTCAGCCGCAGAAACATTGCAAAAGTCACATCCACCAGCAGGTACACACCAGAGATTCCGGCTCGACTGGTACAGACTAAACAATACATTTTCTAGAGTTCATCAGGAATCTTTCAACAGCCCCAGTCTCCTCAATGCCTCCCTTCGCGATTCATCTGTTGCTCCTCTCCCAGAAAACTGTACAGTGATGCCCTGGGGACGAAACATCGAGGCAGGTCTCCGTCTGTGGTCAGGAGACGGGGCTCGCTGGGGTTTGGAGACGCTGATAGGACCGTGGTAGGAATGCCGAGATGGTTTTGGAGCTGGAGTTGGGGCTGGCGCTTTAGAAGTCCTTGTCAGGCCATCTGCAGGAAGATTTAACTTAGTGGAAGGGTTGAAGGTTCTGCTCTTTCCTCCATAACTGTTGAGATCAGTGGGTAGTGGGTCCGACCTGGCAGGTAAGGTTTGTGCCTTATCTATGTGGGAGCTGAGGATGTCTGGAAGGTCGCTCCTCGTCACAACCACAGGGGTGGGAGTCAAGACTTTTGATTTTCCTCCATATGTGTTGAACTCAGTGGGGCTTGCCAGTGCTGGTGGGAGGGTTTTGAATTCAGGGCTGGTTGGAGAGGTTGTAGTTTCACCCTTGGAGGAAATAGGAGGGTGGACCACGATGGATTTCCCTCCATAGCTGTTAAATTCTGGTGACGAAACCTCAGAGGGAGGGGTGAGAGGTGGTTTGATTTCCAGAGGTGGAGGTGGAGAATAACTTCTCTGCACAAAGGCTGGAGGTGGTGGGTACTTGTCATCATGGATCTTGGGAGGATCTGTTTGCAGAATCTCTGGTTTTCTGTCCATGAGTGTCTGAGTTGGTGTCGCCACACGAATCTCTGGCTCTTTGATGCTGGTTTCTGCTGCCGGGGGACCATCATCTTCCACAGGCTTGCTGCTACTTTCTGCTCCTGTGTGGGGCTCCAGTGGGTTATGTGGGAGTGACGTGCCCCCTGACATTGCCCTGTTCCTGGTCAGCCCCAGTTTAGACAGCGCCTCCATCCTTGATTTGTCAGGTGTTGGGTCCCTGAAGGAAACGCTGCGAGTGGGAGTATTTCTTTCTTTCTGTGCCTGTTGAGGATCCTCTTGAACTAGAGGGTGTGACGTCCCTGTTAGATTTGCCAACATCTGTGCTCGTCTCTCCTGGATGTTCACATTAGCCAGAGACTCATTCTGGTGCTCCTTGTTGCCAAGAATGACACTAATGTTTGCAGGGAAGCGTGTAGGCTTGGCAGAGGTAGGGGGACCATGTTTGACAAGAAGATCAGCACTTTGACTTGACGACTTTTCAGATTCTAGGCTACAACGTCGAAGAAGCACCGATGGGTGGATGCTGGAGGTTGCCCCTGCCTGGTTCTCAGCGATCTTTTGGGCGATCAGGACCGGGGTGGGGATACACCCTGGAGGGTGGTACGAGGAGGGGCTATCTGGACCATAGCTCCCACTTGGTAGGGGAGGGTTATACTCTGAAGGCAAGGTGTCCATCGGATCACGTCTTGGCTTTATTTCAAAGTGGCAGTCTGGAGTTGGAAACATAGTCTGGAAATCTGGAAGGAACACATTTTGAATTGAAATACAACTTGTTCTATGAGAACAGTATTATTGCAATATTTTACAGACTTTCTACATTTGTCTGGTAGATTAGGGTTGTTGTAATGAAAATATAATCCTTAGTCAAATAAAATGAGTTACCTGGACTAGTGGGACTGAAGATTGGTTCTCTGGTCTGCACTAGGTCTGGTTCTGGCCGGACCAGGTCAATTATATCTTGGTCTTTTGCACCTGTTGCTCGGGCTAGGAAGGATGAAACAGTGACTCCAGGTTTAGGACTCGAGGTTGGAGGTCCATCCACCTCTTCAACAGGCCTCCTGCTGCTGCTTTCGGGGGGCTTCGCCAGCTGGGGCCTCAGCTCATCCTGCTCCAAACTCTCCTCCAGTGAGTCGATGGTTTCCTCAAAGAACTGGAGGCATTCCTGCTCTGCCGGGCTCAGGAACTGCAGCGCCTCATCCTCCTATCAGGAACAAAAAACAATGAGAAAGTATTCAACAATGTGCAAGGTCATTATCAGGTCTAACTTGACACAAGACAGCGTAGAGTCAGTTTTAATATGTAAAAAGTAACCATACTTTATCTGTTGTGCACTTGATAAATAATAGGCTATATTTCTGATAAAAAAAAAAGTTTAAAATAAAGTGAAAATGAGAGTAGATGATGATGATGATGAAGATCAAAGTTAGATCTGGTCATTTGTTCACATACTTTCAGAAGTAGTACCATATTGTTAATGTGTAGTCATGTTTATATATGCATATAGTATGTAATATGCCATATATATAAAATAGTAAGCTAAGAGGAGACTCCACCCTAAGAGTTTATGGTTTTAAATTAAAATTGTCTGATGCCCTTACTTTTAATGAGGTTTTTACACATGAAAAAAAAAAAAGTTAAATATACATACATTTTTAAACAGTTCACAGTTTTATAGATTGTGGTGCATTTAGGGCACTGTGGTATCTTTCAGATTCCACTGTGAAGGTGTGTAAAAGTAGTGTAGCTAAGAATACACCATAAGGTGTTGGTGGCAGGACCAGTGTTGTCTTTAGCGTTCTCTTCATTAGTACCATCCACTGTGACTTTCCCATACAGTAGTCATGTGTGTAGCGTGAACACAGGCCTGTTTGTTCCTACATCCCAACCCTCCTAACTTCTTTCCCTCCCTATTTTTAGCTCAAACTACCCTCTCTTCTATTGGAAGATGACCCCTCCTTCCTTTCCTCTCCCCATCTCCACTTCACCTCCAGAGCTACCTGTCCAGCTCCACACAGAGCTGCCACTGAGCAGCAACACAATGGGCTATCCAGTAACAGCGCTGGGTGACTATTGGTTTTTGCTGTGGGTTTTTTTCAGTCCAGGTAAAGACAGAGTCCACCTGTTTAAGCTGAATCACATAGCTTTTGGGAATACAAAATCCTTTGTAACAATGTGTAACTGACCTACAAATAAGCAGTGGACAACTGAATTCATTAAATTAGCTGAAACAGCACGATAATATGTGTAAAATAATTACATAAGAAGAGAAACTAAGTAGATGGTAAGTAACTTTTACATTGCATGTTACTGAAAGGTGTTTATACAGTGAGTTTGGTTTTTTTTTGTATAATTTCCAATTTAAAATAACTTTCAAAATTAAAAGTTAACAGACCCAGAGATAAGATCATTTTTGACACATAGTGTTACAAACATTTTTTTTGTGTATATTTCACAAGTTTATAGGCTAAGTCAGTACAACTACATCCTAACTGCAGCTTTGTTTATAAATTATCACATTTTCAAATATGTTATATTTTGTGATAAAGAAAAGCCAAGCATAGATTTCACTTAGCATGAAGAATTAAGGACATGTCAAAAAAGCTACTAAAATGGCTATGATTATCATTTCAAGCTTAATAGAACTCAGTGCCACAAATAAAATTGGATTACTGTGTTAATGATAAATGTTTAAAAAGCAACTGTATTTTCTATTATTTGATTTTTTTTAATTAGATTTTTTATTATTGTTTTAATTATATTGAATTTTTATTCTTTCTTTTTCATTTGTTGTATATTTTTGGGGAGGTATTTATATTAGCCTTTTTGGCTTCTAATGTCTCCTACACAACGGTGTGACTTGTGTAATTTTTTTTTCTTGCTGTTTATTTTGATGTTCAAATAAATAAATAAATAAATAATGTCTTTCCTATGGAAACATACATAAAGACACACAAAGACCTGTCCTTCGTGTACTGCCAACCTCACATGAGCACAATAGAAGACACAGACATTAGTATTTGCCTTCTGATCTCACTGACTGACTCATTCTAAGCCCTTCTTATGGTCTAATATTCTGAGATAAGGTCATTCATAAATCCATTTGTAGTCTCACATTTCACACATTGTGAAAATGAGCGAAAATGTTTACAGGGTAAACTGAATCTTATCAGCTGCCTTGACTTTGTGTAAAGCTACTAAACTGTTTAAAATGTTTTCTTTTTGACATTATTTTAAGTTTTGATATGCACTTTTGTGTATGACAAACAAACCGTTTCAATCACAGGCCATGTTTTACTACAATTACTCAACCAACAGACTGAAGAAAGCTGCTTATTTGAGCTATTTCAAGGTGA
The DNA here is from genome assembly GCA_029814645.1 of Fowleria isostigma. Taxonomy (NCBI): domain Eukaryota; kingdom Metazoa; phylum Chordata; class Actinopteri; order Kurtiformes; family Apogonidae; genus Fowleria; species Fowleria isostigma. The sequence goes on along the minus strand of JAPTGZ010000005.1, from coordinate 26,389,860 downwards.
TGACCTTCAGCTTGTGGTTCACATGGCAAACAGTGTTTGTTGCTGACACGAGTATTACAGCACAGTAACTGAGTGCCTTGTTTTGCTTTACACATAGAAACACACAAGCACCTGCAGCAACACCCAACTGAAACCAGTATGAGATAAACGGCGATCTGCTGGTTTCAGCTGGAGAGTGAATGATGTCTATTGTTGTGAAGCAGCCCAGGACCTAGAAAACTGCAGCTTAACCGGTTCATCTGTGTTGTGTGTTGATAATAAATGTCATCCCCAAGGCATGCAAAGAGATTAAGTTGTTAAGCAGGTGTCATTTCCCAGCGTTTGTGATGACTGGCTGCATTGTGTAAACACAGCACAGAGGCTCCGTCAGGTGGAGGTTGAATATAGAGCATCAGCCGTTCATCCGATACGACTGAGTTTACTGTTTAACAAGACAATAGAAAAAGGCCACTCTGTCACCAAGATAACTCATCAATTCCTCATCATTTCAAAGTGTACTTACTGTACTCCAATTATAACCTAGTACCAGTTTTATAGAAACAGAACTCCACTAATGGACATGAAATCTATTGTAGTTTGTATTCCATACATGTTCTCTTGAATTTTCCTGTAATTTACAGTGTGAATACTACAGACAAGATGAGTTCAATAGTGATACATAATTATGGTCATATTTTTCTAGCATCCAAGTCACAGACATACAGTATTTGGATTATTTAGTAAAATTAAAATAGTTTTACAACACAATAAAAAACAAACCTTCAGATATATTGGACCAGAATAAACTGAACACTGTCTGTGAGTATTATTTGTGATATTTGTCAGTAATCGAGCTGTTTTACATACAGTTGGATAATTAGTCATTATCATCCTTTAAAAGCTGATTACATAATTTAAATGGAAAGTCTTAATTGTAAACTTCTTAATGAAGTACTTAATAAATGGGTTTGATTTTTCAATCCAAAATTCTGAGGCTTTATCAGAGCTGTAAAATGTTGTTGTTAGAAAGCAGCATAAAGCTACAAAGATCACTGCAATCTAATACTTATTCATTCATTCATTCATTTTCTGAACCCACTTTACTGTCAACTGAATTTAACTTAAAGTACATAGTCCAATATTGCAAAGTATTACTGTACTTCAGTGGGTTTAACAATCTGTACAATAAATACTCTGCCATTTGACCTTTGATTTAACTGAGGAAAGACTAATCAATCCATCTAATCAATTAATTGCTTCAGTTAATCATTCAGTTTAGAATAAATGGTTCTTAGGTTTCCCTCAGCTTATCAATTAACACAGCTCATTCAGGTTATACTTTTAATGCATACAAATACATCATCTTTCATTATCACTTGTCTATTTTCTTTCTTTTGAGAGAAATGACAAAGTTTTAAGAATAAGATTTAACAAGTCATTAATGGTATGTGTCATCGTCGTACCTTTTGATGAGGCTGTATGGATGCATATAACCATTTCTACAATAACCAACTACTGTTCACCCACTGTGGGTTCCAGATACTTACACCCGGCCTTGAGTTTCGACCTGCAGCCCCATTGACCCCATATTGCAGATGGACATCCATGGCACGAGGGTCAGAGGTCAGCTGTCCTTTGGACATCTCATTGAGGGCCCGCTGTTCCTATGCAGTACTAAAAACATGAATCATATCTGGTCTCACTCTGAAGAATCATCTACTCTTCATTTCATCTAGAGTCTGAGGAAAAAGGAGGAAAATAAACAGCATGAATCTGTCTGCTCGAATGTCAAAACATGATAAAAGCAACAGTCAAACAGTCGACAGCATCCTCTGAAGGTTTGTGGCTCAGCATCACAGCAGAGACACACCTGATGGACCAGTTAACCTGAAAGAGGCTTCAAAAGCTGAAACCACTCCAAGTTTCTAGCCAGCGCATTCCTCTCTAATTCTGCTTTGATAAAGACTTAACATTCTTTGTTGAGGTTTAAAGCCAAATGGAAATATGTGGATGTTTGAGTGAGTGCCCATCTAAAGCAGAGGTGTACAATGAGAATGTTAATAGCCTATGTAAAGAATCAGTCTGAAATAAGTTTATTCATGTTAGACGGATACAGTCATTTGATGTTAGGGAAAAAAAAAAAATCCAAACAGTATTAAATACCATATTTGGGAAATAAAAAAAAAAAGAAATGTCTATTATCAATGTACCATTTTTTATATCAAGCAAAAACAGATGAGACGGTTTTAAAACGAATTACACCCTGTTACCATATTACGGTACATTTTATTTCTTACTCAGTAAATGTTGTGAACTTTATAACAATAAGGCAACAAGACATACAAAGTGTCTGGGACTTTCTACAGGTTAAAGTAAAATTATTTTTGTGACTTACCAGTCATTCTAAAACACCGGGACAGTGTTGTTTCCTTCAAAGCTACAGCATCAGGACTAATCTGGAAAAAGAGTCCACTTTGTCCCTAGTGCGCCCTGGTGGAGCTCCCTGCGCGTAATGACTCCACAGACACGGTAAACAAATACTAGAGCCACGAAGAGGCTCCGCCCATTGCCGTCATGAGGGCGTGTGTGTGTGTGTGTGTGTGTGTGTGTGTGTGTGTGTGTGTGTGTGTGTGTGTGTGTGTGTGTGTGTGTG
>JAPTGZ010000005.1:26370717-26385823 GCA_029814645.1 Fowleria isostigma | reverse complement strand
TGTGTGTGTGTGTGTGTGTGTGTGTGTGTGTGTGTGTGTGTGTGTGTGTGTGTGTGTGTGTGTGTGTGTGAGGTTATAGTGACACAGTGGAAAGTTATTCCACTTACACCCACAGTTTCACAGATTTTTTTTTTTTTACAAAATTTAGGCCAAATCCTCTTGAGGCCAAATATTACTGTATATATTAAACACTACAACACTGATCGACCTTTACATTATCCATATAATATAAAAAAAATAATAAAGAATACAACCAGAATTATGTATCTGTTGAAGGGGTAAACTCATGTGTACAAAAAGCTTTATTAAAAAAAAGATGGTGAACAAATATGATGCATGATCATTCATTCAATCATTCAAGCTTTATTAAGGATACTAAAAAGTTGTTCCATTGGAAAAGATAAAACCAAAAAAGAGAGATAATAATAAAAAAAATAGTATAAATCCATATGTCGTTTATACATAAAGGCTCGATCGCCAGTGAGACCAGGGCCGTTTCTAGCTTCATGGGGGCCTTAAGCAAGATGCTGTTTGGGGTCCCCTGGTTTATCAAACGAGGATGATGAGATTCCTAACCCCTTAGATGGACAGTTAAGATGGCACAGTGTATTCCACTTCATGAGTAAAACAGGTTACAGTTAAAATTAAACATCTTAAGTTGAGCCACTGAAGCAAGTTAACTTGATAAAAAAAACAAACTATAATACAAGGAAAACAACAATCCTCTTTCTGTCAATAAATAAAACACTCAAGACTCAAGATTTTGAGCGTTGAGAAAAAATGTTTACTTTAAGTTAAAAAAAAAAATACAACCGCTGAGGTAACTTATTTTTGATGCCATTATGGTGTTTGTTTAGTTTAATACTTTCTAACTGGAATGTTAGGTGGGCACTCGCTGTCAATCATCCATTCCATCATACCTGCCAGCAACATATGTGGCAGTGGTCCAATGAATATGACCTAATAATGTCATAAAAACACCACCCACAGCCTATCATTGCAGTTTATTTTATTTTTATCCTACCTTTATTTTTTTTTAAGTATATAAGAGACATAATGTCAAATGAGGCTGAACATGCAGCTTTGGGGCCCCCTGGTGGCTTGGGGACCCTAAGCATTCACAGTTCAGTAAGAAACGGCCCTAGGTGAAACCACATTTTAGATGAGAACCACAGAACTAATCCTGGGACATACCAGGGCTTGTACAATTGAGTTTGATAATTGTGTAACTCTGCACATAAATGAATAACTAAAAATGCCTTACTGGAGCCGTTCAGCATCAAACACCATAATCAAATTGCATGTTAGTTTTTTTTCATCGTTGGCTTCTCTTTATATAAATTCTGAGGAAAAATCCGTTAGAAACCAAAAGAAATTAACTGAACTGAACGAGATACTTATAAATTAAATAAATCAGAAGCAGTAAAGGGAAATGATGCACCTTGTCCCCTCAAGAATGTAATTTTGCAATGATGAATGAGATGCAAATTTTATTCAATGTATGGAACTGATACCAGATTAAACCAGCTGCTTTCATAAAGCAGGATGATTAAAGAAACGTGTTACGTCAAAAAACAAGATGATCAGTTCATTATTGAAGTCAGAGGCCAAGAACCGTACAAACGCACTTTCACTGTGTTTAGAAACTTGAGTCAACCGCCTCCCATCCGTTGGTCTTCGTCGCTCCCTGGTGGCTGCAGCCGTGAACCCCTCAAAAGAAAAGGGTGGAAATTCACAGATTCTAACCCTCTACTATGGGACATAACGTTCCTTTTTCATGTCTATTTTTCACTATTGTAAACGCTGGAAAGTATAGTTTGTCTGACCAATTCCCTCTAAAATCTTCATGTAAAAATACATGTAATGATTCGTGTCCGAGTTTGCACACTTTATAATTGTACCCAACTGGGGGCAGTGTTTTTACATAAAATGGTCTAATCCCATTAAATTGCAAACACAAAAACGTCATTGTGATTTACTAGTTTCCCAGCGGTCCTCAAACGCATCTCCTGTCAATTGGAGTAGCTCACCGTCCTCCTGTCTGCGTCAACACCGCTCACTGCGTGTGTTTGTCGCCTTTATCCTGCATCTAACCGGGAGGAAGACTGACCGGTCCGGTTGCTTTGTATGCAGAGACACGGTGAGTCCAAAGCTCCCGTGGCATTATCGTTACTGTGGTTTTTATAATGTTTAATCAAGTTCGGATAACTTGACTGGCCCGCTAGCTAGCAAAGGCTAAGTTAAACGCAAATACACCATTAGGGGCACAGACGCTGATTATCGGACAGACGAATGTTTGTTGCACTGTTTTTCCTCTTCCTTGTGGTGTTTGAACCAATTTGCCGCATAGTCAGAACTATAAAATGCATGCATACATGGCTTAACAAAAGGCACATTTATTGACGGAGTACCGTTACGTTAAGAGTCTATGTATTAGCAGTAATCGGCGATGTAGTCCAATGATGTGTCCGATAATGGGACCATAATGTATTAATCCTCTCACCGGAGTAGCGGATATATTTTAACGCAGTGGCATGGACCCACAGATGCAACCTTTCTGTATGTTTGTCATTGCAAATAGTTTTATTTCGTTTTTTTTTTCCTGACAGACCGTCACACCTAGCAAAATTGCCGAAAGATTTGTAGCTCAGCATTCTTATACAAACCACCCCGTAACGAACATTAGCGTATTTTAGCAACGAAACGTGAACTGACACACGGTGAAGACATTGTTTCCATGCATCTTTAATGTGTCCAGTGTCAGATAACCGGTCACCGTTAGCCTTTTAACGCCGGCCATGTCTCATCTGCTCAATAGTAGTTAGCATCTTAGCTTGTTTAGTACCGTCTCATCTGCTAATCGTAGCTAGCTCACCGCTAGCCCTCACTGGAACAGGTGCATTTACTCGTGAATGTTTGAGTCCTAATCGTGCTAAATTAAGTCGGAGTTTTGATTGAGAGGTAATGCTGTTTACGCTTTGACCGAGCTGCATGTTGAGCTGAACACGCTGTGGATGAGCGGACTGGCTGTTGACAGTGGAAACTGGGTTAATATTTGTTGCATGCGCTGCAGCTCCTGTGCAAAGCCTAGTGTCAGGTTTCACCAAAATAAACAGTGATGTGTCTAACTCCCCATGTTCCAATCACCTTCGATCTGTCAGATGTTACTCATGTAAAGGCAAGCCAAAAAATCCAGGAAGTCAACTGTGATGCAGTGTTGTAAAGTGTATTCATCATGTGTGATATGAAATTTACAATGTGCAGTTTGTTAGATGTAACCACAGATATGTTGGCCACGATGATACAGTGAATCTGTGAAGTATGACTTAATATAAACACGGATTTACTGTATTGTGGTATCAGCTTCACAGAATATGGAGACTTACATGACAGTATGCACAAAAAGTACACAGTCTGAAACTAGTGGTGGCTCTTAAGTGTCATTTTACACAAGTACACTCATTCCTCGAAGCAGTGACTCTGGTGAATGAATTACCAGGGCAAATACATAATAATATTAGGACAAACAACATAGGGTGTCTTGTGTTTGCCAAGGAAAGGTTCATCATTCATGGGGCTTGCATAATAGTTTATGTGACTGAGGTGTTTCTGTCGCCCTGTATAGCATTAATGTTTTAATTCAGAGGGACTGAAACCATACTTTTACCAGCCAGCAGAAGTATTTTTTTTATTCTAGTGGTTAGGTGTGACACATTGTTTACCTTAGTTAGGCTGGTGCCAGTTAAGTTGTCAGTGAACGGGATGACGTAAGGCAGGGTGTAAAACCTGAAAACACACAGGATCAACCTTTACTGGATGACTGGAGTAACTGGATCTTTATCTAGCATCCCGCAGCGTGTCAGGTTACCAAGAGCTTTCCAGGACTGGTCTCCATGGAGACAAGTTGAGAAGGACAGGAGGTCTTGGTTGATTTCAGATGGGTGGGGTTTCACCTGAATTTGACAGGTGAGAAGCAGCCCTTGTGTGGAGTTCCTCCATGTCCATCATCTTGTATCAAACCTGTGTGTGTTGTGTCCTCACACACATACATTGTGGTTAAATTATTTGCTATTGTATTAAATCTCATTTTTGTGTTTTTGTGTAATTTCTTAACTATTGGCATATTTTAAACCTTATTTTATAGTGTGCTCCTAAAGCTGCTGAGAGTAAGATATTAAAGTGCATTTAAAGAAATCTAATATTATTTCATGGTTATATTTCTATTAATATAAAGTCACTATGTTGCATCTCTGTTTGACATTGTTTTATTGCAGATGGTATTTAGTGTTGAGGTGAATTACTGCCACTACCAGACCTCAGTAAAACTGCTGCAAACTCAAGTAAAGCAATCATTAGCAATTTATTTTTTGTCTTTATGATACATTATTAATTTGTCAGAAAATGTGTTGTTTTAGATTTCTTGGTTTTGTCAGACCAACAGTAAAAAATTCAAAGGTTTTAACTGACAGTGATATAAACTGGAGAGATATAACAGTAAATCCCCTCTGATCAGTGGTTCTGTCGGTGCCAGGTATCCCTTTACTGTTTTCCGTGTTTTATATTAGGGACTATTTCTTTGTTTACAGTTAATCTTTATTTGTTTTGAGTGTAAAACGTTAGAAAGGGGTGAAATATTAGATTTTATCCATATCCCTGTGTTGCATGAGTGCTTTTGTGCTTTTCTGACTCAAGAGTTTACACTGCTTAGGGTGTCTGGTATGTGCATGTAAAGCCAGGGAAATTTGTAGACCATGGAAACTGTGGTTTGGTCAGGCCAATAAATGTTACAACAAAACATTCTTCACATGAGAGAAATCATTTTTTCATGAGAAGAAATATGTGAATAAAAACTTTTTTGCCTACTTTTAATGATATGCCATTTTAAAAAAACATACCTTCTATTACTTTATGTTGTAAATTTTAGGGGAATCGTAACAACATCACAAGTAAATAGTATTTGGGGAAAAAGGTAGTGTTTGCTCTGTACAGTCTCCTTGCATAAAATAAATTGCTACTGTACATGAAAAAAGTTTTAAATTTCATTCACTGCTTTTGTAGTTTTTGCTAATTCATTCTATCAAGGTAACCCAATTTCTTGCTTTGTGAATGTTAATTTTTATTTTCAGGTACTGGCTTTGTGTGTTTACCTTTTGGTGATGGTTTCCATGAACATCTGCCTGACTTGCCTCACTCACATTTGGCTGCACTGCTTGTCTGAACCCCCTGTATTGACACATTACTGCTACTATCTGCATCCTTATACTATCACCTGGATTAGTTTCTACTATCCTCTTACCCGCATGGAACCACCACATGTTGCATGTGCCAACTATAGCTCAGGTCCGAGTCCTTAGTTTGTCTGTGTCACTGTCATGGTGAGGGGACAAGTTTGAATGCAATGAAAATTCCATGTCAACACACAACATTTTAACAGCTCAGAACATTTGTTCAACCATGTCCAAATGTGAAAAAATGGTTTAGAAATAAATAATGAAATAATGAAAATAATCACTGGGGGGAAAATTATAAAATTCTAGTCACTTTTCAGTGATTAGATATTAAGTCAAAATTTATATTAGATGGAGATGACTAGGTATAAAAGTTAATTACACACGGGACCGTATGGACATTTCTGATTGGTCCATGTGATGCACTTTTCCACTGACAGTAACGCAGTGATGTTTTGTTTCGTACAAGCACTTCTTGATTGCAAGAACTTCCCTAAGAACAGGGTTGCCAGACATACATTAATTACGTTTAGTTTATGTTTATTGATTGTATATTGTACAGAGGATGAAATTATCATACAAATACTAAACGAGAATACTAATACTAAAATACTAAATGAATTTCATCCCTTTAATTCATGCCTATTAGCACTTGATATAGTGTGTTGTCTCACGTGCCTCTTTACAGCCCATCAACGCATGACCTAGCACACAATGTAGCATGGCAACACAAAACGTAAACAAAAGTTTATCAAACCAGTCCAGTTAAACTATGCAGAAAAGCTTTTTTCCAACAATGAGCAACATCTAATCAGGTAAGATAATTTTAAGTTTCTGGTATGACAATTTATCATCTCCCATCTGGCAACACTGCCCTATAAGCCTGTTTTTACCATCTGTACCTGCACCGAACGCACACCAAATGTAACAACACTATTGCCAAAAAATTCTGTTTGTATTGTGTTTCATAACTTTGGTTTTCCATGTGTTTTCAACACCACTGAATTCACAGTATTAGTTTGCACTTTCCACCAGAGTTTTAGTGAGGCTCCGTCTTGCTGTCACTGACACATCCATGGACCTGCTGGAGCAAGATGATGATTCGTCTCATTTAAAAAATAAATAAAAAATAGATTACCCAAAATTAGGCTATAATAACATTATAATATTGATAATTAGCGCGGCCCCTGTGACCCGCATAAGCAGATGAAGACAGTACGGTAATTAGTACGGTGCTCAATTTTTTTGGCTGTGCTTTTAAAAAAAAATAATTGTGCAAATCATGGGCACACAGCTCACTGCCTAAATCTATGCTTCTGTTTTATTAGGGACAGAGTGTATCTGCAGATTTTTTTTTTCTGTGCTTCATTAAAAGGATTGACATAATCACACTAATAACATTTTAACCTTTAAATAGACATGGGGAGTGACGTGAAGTGAGTCACAGCAGTTTTATTTGTCTTCAAGATCAAGTTGCTGAATCCAGTTTTGTGACTGTGTATATGTAAATGGACACACCCACTTAAGACACAGAAGCATGAGGCTGAGCAGGTGGGTCCAGTGTGGTGTTTAAACCAAACGCACCCTGCTGAGGTAGGCAGAACAAAAGATAGGGTGACAACGGACAAAAGAATAAAGATTGGGGGTATTTAAAAAAAAAAATAGATAATGATGATTATGAAACACAAGATTTAATAAAGATGATTTACCACTCCCATGTTGGCTGTAAACTTCAGTTTCTGTCAGCTAGACTTTAACCCACAGAGTAAAACCAGAGACAGTGAGCCTTTATAAAACACATTCATAAACCTGTTGTAGGTGTTCAGTGGGCTGGTCCGTTCTCAGGAGTACAAACTACATTTTAGAAATGGGTACCTTATATTTAACATGGCAGTGCTTGATAGTATTTTGAGTGTCAATAGGAAAATATTCCGTAATTTTTATCACCTACTCTTTGTCTTGTTTTCAGGCTGTAGAAAAAAAAGGCCCTAGCATTGTAGCATGCTGTGAGCTACATATTTTGAGCTCAGGTTTACCTTATATTTGTATTTATATTATTATTTTATTTATTTTTTATTTTGGCATCCTTTAAAGTGTAGTTAGCTATTAAAAGGTGCTAGCAATGCACCATGAGTGCACAGACGACTGACACCATACGTGTGTAAAAGAAGGTCAATAGAAAATGCTTTTACCTATTGGTTTGAACAAAAATGAATATATACCAAAAGTTTGAACATAGGGATCATACATAGATCTACATTAAAAGATTATCAACCATTAAATTTATGAACAATGAAAAATCTAATTATAATATTAGTTGGAGTACTTTTCTATCCAATAGTTTCTGTTGATCTGTTATTTTATAGATCATTTTATGGACCAAACAAATCCATTTATAAAGAGAGAAATCAGCATATTAATCAAAATGAAAATAAGTAGCTGCAGCCTATAGAAAACTGCCTAAGAGCTTCTTAAAACTCAATTTCCTTTTTTGATCCTGTTTACTCACCTGTTTTTGTTTTTTTTTAATTTACATGGGGATTTTTTGCTTGTATCTGTTCCATGTGGAAGATTAAAAATGGTCACCAAATCACAAAAAACCTGTCAGTGTAAAAGCAGGGGTAGGCAACTCTGGCCCTTTAGGGCTATTATCCTGCATGTTTTAGATAGGTCCCTCTTCTAACACACCTGGTTCAATTAATGATCAGCTCATTATCAATCTTTTGCCGAAGATGATAATGATGTAATGGCTTTCAGGTGTGTAGAAGTGGGAACTATCGAACACATGCAGGACACTGGCCCTTGAGGACCACAGTCGCCTACCCCTGGTGTAAAATATGATCTGCAATACAGTAAAATAAACAATTATGCAATAATTGACCATTGACCATGCAATATAGTTTTTTTTCTGGTTTCACACAGGAGGTTATAAATATATATATATATATATATATATATATGTATGTACACATAGTTTTACATGATTTTATGTAATTGTATTTAATCTCCTAAGACCCACAAAAGTCAAAACTTCTTGGCTTTTTTATATTCCATAATAGTGTTGATTGGAAACAGCATAATGCAACAGTTTTTCAGATACATATTTATTCAGTTTTTATGGAATGTTCTTTGCAGTCCATAGTTTTTTTGTTTTGTTTTTTTAAGTAAAGCTACAGAGGACAAAAATGCATTGCTGGGTTTGAAGATAGAGTATCCATATAAAAGCCAAGTGGCCTCTGTGCATGCGTTTCTTGCGAGTCACGCAAAATCCAGAATGAGCTGACTGCTGCAGTTTGTCATACTTATGTATTTTTGGTCAAGGAACAGAACAGTGAAAATGACAAGTGGATAGGAGCATTATTTTGGGAGATATTAGTAATTTTGGAATACAACAACCTTAGATCATGTTGCTATACCCAGAACGCTTTGGCCCTGACTGCTGGACAAATGTGGTACAGCATGCACGAATACAAATCCAAACTGCTGCATCTATATTCTCACAGGTCAATGCGCTAGTTCTGCTATATAAGCTAACCTGTTGGGTGTGTCATTACAAGCTAGGCTAGGCTAGGCTAATGTAATTTAAAAAGCACAAAAATCATGTACATCTTTGCATATACCCTTTACCTTTTAAATGGTTCATAATGATATATAGAAAGAAAATATTTTGGTTTTACAGTGGTACCTCGACTTATGAATGTTTTGATTCTGCTGCGTCCGAGTGAATCAGAGCGCGGGTTTTTTGAATTTTCATTTGTATTCTGGATCGAAAATTGATTGTTATTGATCTTCGTATACTGGAATCATCGTAAGGTGAAGCATTCGTAAGTCGAGGTACCACTATCTAAATATCATTAAATAGCTGGGATAGGCTCCAAGCGACCCCTGTGACCCTAGTGAGGATAAAGCGGGTTCAGAAAATAAATGAATTAATGTTTTGGTTTATGTTCTTTCACTCTCATAGGTTCGCAGTAATATACCTGGAGGATTTGTGGTCATTGGAGCTAGTTTGCTATTCCTGTACCTGGTGGCCTGGTTTTTACTGTCCGTCTGTCGGTCCATTTGACAGACTGAAACACTATCACCCAATCTCCTCGTCCACTGCTGCATCATGGTAAATAATCACGCACCTTATGTCTGATGGACAGAGCAGATCCATTTGAACCCAACAACCTTAAACAGTTCTGAGTTGTTTTCAGTGTTGTTTACGATAAGAACAAACACTTGTCTGAAGGCCTCTGTCTGGTCACTAACTGTTGTCTGTCGTGTCGACTGTAGCAGGACTACAGCAGCTTTCAGCCTCGTGATTGTCTACAAGGTTATTAACGGCTTTGTGTATGTCTGCAGAGTGTATGATGTCTGAGAGCAGCTGCTATGGCCTGCAGCAGCGGTCAGAGCAACGCTGAACCTCTGGAGGGGTTCCATGAGGTGAATTTGGCCTCACCTACCACCCCTGACCTTCAGGTAGGTCAAAGGTCATAACCTGACATTGCAGGTAGGGATCTGTTTTCAGCAGATTTCTAAAACCTCAGGACCCGATGACTGTATCTTTCTACAGAACCAAGCAGAGCAGCGCCCTCCTGTTCGTCACAGCACCCCACCCACCTCGCTGTACCGCACCCATTCCCTGGGAGCGCCCCCTCCTGGCCTCCCCACCTCAATACGGGCTGACCAACTCCCCACTCAACCAGTTTACTCCACTCCACGGCACAGCCACAATGGAAGGTGAACAGAAGCTGAAACTTTGAAACAGTTTATGATATTCTGTGTAAATGTTTGTCACCAGTCGCTGTTGTTAAATGGGTCCCTAACAATATTTGCAGTAGTTATTATGTTTGCAGACTTGGCTGCTGTCATTGTAATAAGTTAACATAAGAAAACATTAATCATCATCATCATAATTTCCTCAAAACATTTACATTACAATATTTTTTTATCTGGTAATGAAATAATCATTGCATATTTGTCATGATCAACCTTAAGCCTGTGTAGTTAAAAAAAAGTTGATTATTGTTTACAAAAATAGATTAGGTGGACTAGTTCCTCTGTTTTCATAATTATATCCCTTTCTATAACATTATCACAGCCATTTTGCCACTATATTTTGGGTAATCTTCTTAATGAATACAGGAGAAGTCTACACTGAATCAGCCTCACTTGCAATTCACAGAGAGTTCATCTGAGAGAGCATGAAAACCCGCTTCTGGTTTGCAAAGGTTTTCAGACATAAACCACATTTCTACTGGAAAATTCCCCCATGAGAAAGCAACCTTTGACAGAACTTAATCTGACCTCCCCTAAAGTCCCTGTCAGTTTTGTTCACAATTACGTAAAGATGAAAGTTTTCAATAGAATTACTGAGAAAAAGCCTGTGGCGGATGGATTTACATTTACACTCTAAAGTCTTGGGTTTTCATACTTTAGCTGACTAATTGGCCTAATCTTTACTTGTATTTAGACACAGTGGAAAGACAGAAAACAAACAGCTTGAAGGAACTTTAGTTCCTGGGAATTAAGTTTAGATGCCAAAAAGTTTATCATAATAATTGACATATTGAGGTGCTACTGGTCAGGTTTATGAGGGCCTGCAGATGCAGATTATATTCCATTAATTCATTCTGCAACCTTCGTTCCACATTGTATCTTTTTTGAGTTTAAGGTGGAGTTTTTCAAGCAATATGTCTACATTTCAGTTGGCCTGATTGTCAAACTTTAAAATATTTCTATTCATTTTCACATAATCTATGTTATAAGTGACTTGAGTTGAGACTCCTTGTTTGTTAACCTTTTATTGGTTTGCATTTGCACAGCAAATAATTAGAAAGTAATAATTGGCTGGAGATTGGTATAGCAATATCAGTTCTATACTGCAAACTGCATTGTATTTCTTCCATTGCATAAATCCTGAGCCTTGCATTCTTCTGTGTTCCATTATTAATGCTGATGTTGATAACTATTGTTGCAAGATGATTTACCAATTTTCATAGCTTTTAAAAAAACTGGAAGTTTCCAGTGCTGTGTTCTATACATTCATCCGCTGGAAAAAGTACTTACCTTGGAAGAAGAAGCCAAAAAAGAGTTTGTTCATTTTCCTCAGTGTCTGCGATGTGGACATAGAGTATTTCCTTCAACAGTAAATACAATTTAAAAGTTAATGGTAGAAAAGTTGCTCCAGTCCAGAATCAACTTTTGATATTGAGAATGTGTGGTTGGAAAATGACAGGACATAGCATAGTTTTTTTTATGTGTATTAACAAAACCGTTAAATGACATAATCCTCTGTAATGACTGGCGCCATCTCCATGGTTACACCACAGCGTGCCCGGTCTGGAGGGGGAGTCTACAGATGGCAACTTCTTGCCAGGAGAGGATAGTGAGGAGTGTAGCGCTTTGAGCGACAGCCTGTCACAGCTGCGCAGCCCCTCTGTTATGGAGGTCCGAGAGAAAGGATACGAAAGGCTGAAGGAAGAGCTGGCCAAGGCCCAGAGGGTAGGATGGACACACATACACACACACACACACACACACACGGAGTTACGCTGAAGGTGTAATTTGTACTGAGTGAGTGTTTGCTGTTTCTCAGTGTGTGAGTAAGATGTCTCACCATCCCTGTAGTCTCATTACTTAAGTCCCATATTTGATTTAAATGCATTTTACATTTTTATTTTATAATAAAGTGAGGGTTAAGTCCTCAGATTACTATTTCATGTTTTTCATCTCTTTATTTGTGGCTGCCATGCTTTGATTTTACTTTGCCATGTTCATTTGCTGGTTGTTTTTCTGTTGTTGTTTTCTATTTGTTTGCGTGTGTGTGTGTGCGTGTGCATGGAAGGAGCTGCTGTTGAAGGATGAGGAGTGTGAGAGGTTGTCTAAAGTCAGAGACCAGCTCGGCCAGGAGCTGGAGGAGCTCACCGCCAGTCTCTTCCAGGTCGGTTTAATCCTCCATCTGTGTGTCTGCCTCCTCTGCTCCTCATAAAGCTGCTGATCTACACCAAACCTTTTTTCAGTTGCTCAGCAGAAATCCCAATTTGTGGGTTGACAATCTGGGAGCAAACTGAACCTCTCCAACGCACCTACGTTAACAACTTCAGTGCTTTCATTTTTCTTTCATATTTTTTTTTCCATAGGTGTGGGATGTTTCTGGGATGTTGTCTGTGTGTGCTTCCTGTAATCTGTAAACGTGTGTGCTTAAAGCAGTGTGTAGCAGCCAATCAGTAGCACTAGATAAGCTTTAATTCATGTTGCCTTTTTATATTTATCTCCAGCACGGTAAAATGTAATGTTTTATGTCTGTCAGCAGGGTTACTCATAAACTACTACACTGATTGTCGTAAACTTAGATGAAGGGCAGGACATCAGCTAAGGACATCATTTTAGAGCAGATCCATAAAAAGCAGCAGAGACTGGAATTGTATTATTGTAACATTGAGATAGAGCACTGGATTGAATTACAGGACTCTGTGGGTATGCAGTGATTCTTCACATCTAAGGTTTAAGTTTTCTAAGTTGAATTCAATTTATTATTAGGAATCATCATTAAAGAAGACTGGATTAAAAAACAATTTGTGTCCTACATGCAGATGTGGTCTTGGTTTCAGGAAGTTGCATACCTAGGATGTTTGGACGTTGGCCAAGGTAAGAGTGTCATTCTAGAATTAAAAAATGTCATATGTGTTTTTTCCAGGAGGCTCATAAAATGGTCAGAGAAGCCAATGTCAAACAGGCAAATGCTGAAAAACAGCTGAAAGAAGCCCTTGGCAAGGTAATGACGCAGAACACTTGCACTCTGCAAAAGTGTTTTATAACTTTAAGTTTTCAAGTGATAAAGTAGTGCAAGCGTGGAGTAGCTCCAGAAAATGGAAACCAGAACTTGACTTGGCCTGTCTTTCTCTTGCTTTTCAGATTGATGTTCTTCAGGCAGAGGTGCAGGCCCTGAAGACTCTGGTTCTCTCCTCGCCCACCTCCCCTGTGGGTGAACTCCCCTCTGCAGGATCCAGTGGGGTGAAGACCCCCTTTAGGAAGGGTCACAGCAGGAACAAAAGCACCTCGTCTGCCATCATGGGGACGCAGCCCGACCCATCAGCCACACAGCCCATTGTACGAGAGTGTAGAGAGGTGAGAGCTGTCATATGTGCCCCAACAACTGTTTAGGGAATAGTTCAGAGGAAACATAGTTTAGATGTGAGGCAAATGCACCCTAACTCCCACTGTGCTGTTTTTTTCATCATCGGACATTTAGGTGGATAGTCAGTTGTTCGGTGAGTTTAAGGTGTGGAAGGAGGAGCCAACGTTGGACCGGAGCTGCATCTTCCTGGAGAGAGTTTACCGTGAGGACATCTATCCCTGCCTCACTTTCAACAAGAGCGAGGTAGACTCACACCCACTGCACATGTCCCTCTTTTCTGCCAATTGATAATTGTTAAAAGGAATGGTGAAGGTTGACTTGACTGGAGCGTCCACTGTAATGCCCCCGGGTGTCTTCCAACAGTACGTTCATCCTCTTGGTCTTGTGTCCTCTGTCTCAGCTGGGTTCAGCCATCCTGGAAGCTGTGGAGCAGAACACGCTCAGTGTGGAACCAGTGGGTTTCCAGCCGCTACCAGTGGTCAAAGCCTCAGCAGTGGAGTGTGGAGGACCAAAGTGAGATATCTCATACACACACACACACACACACACACTCCTCTTCATCAGCCTTTCACTCCTTTATCATCATCTCTCCATCTTCCTTCACTTTCCTGCTGTAGTGGGCGAAGGGCTGAGCTCATCACGTAAGTCTGGCTGTCTCTACTGTCTCCTCCCATCAGCATTTTGAAATCTCTGCTTTGCTGCTCCTCTAAACCCCTGCTCACTCATAATATCACCTCCTCTATGCCTCTCTCTTTGTTAATCAGAGACATCCTGATGAAACCAGCCTTGATAAACTTGAACTCTCATCTCTCCTTTCTGTGCTCCACTCTGGCTTCTTTCCACTCTTTGAAGAGCTGTAGTTTAGTCATTGTATAGTTGTTTTTGCTGACAGTGTTTTCACTTTGTATGAATTCAGTTTTACTCCAGTGGGATTAACTTAAAACATTGTTTTCATCTCTCCTTATTAGAAAATGTGCCCTGAGCGGTCAGACCAAAACCTGTAAGCACAGAATCAAGTTTGGAGATTCATCCAACTATTACTACGTGTCTCCCTACTGTAGATACAGAGTGAGTATTTACATATGCACTAACACAGACTGTAAATATTTAAAAATGATAACACATATTTTCAGTAGATAAGGTCGTAAAAACCTGAGGTTCTCGTTCTTTGTTTTGTTTTTAAAGCTTCAGCACGTCAAACTTCACAACACTGACATCTAGTGATTTGAAATTGTATTTGAAAAATACTAAAGATCAAAGCAAATGACCATCCTCCAGGGGTCTGGGTCTGCTCGAGGTTTTTGCCTGTTAAAAGGACGTTTTTCCTCACCACTGTCGCCAAGTGTTTGGTTCTGGAGGATTCTGTTAGGTTCTGTAACCTGGCTTGAGACTCTGGTTTCAACCAGCTCTACATGTCATGAACTGTCATGACATAACTTTTGTTATGATTTGGCGCTATGTACAGTAAATAAAATTTGATTAAGGTTCTGAAACACCTGACTGACAAAATTCATCAAAATGGTGCCAAAAGCAGAGTTCAATAAGATAGTCACACCCGTTAGTCAAAAACCACATGGCAGCCTTCTATCAACCCTAAAATCTTTTGAAAATATTCCTTTTTGTCCCACAAGGGGAAATTCATGATCAACAATTTACCAAATTGCCAGAGTAGTTAAGATATTCTTTATTAGTTCCACAAGGGGAAATTCCAGGTTTACAGCAGCAAGATTATAGTACAAAGCACATAAGCGCA
>JAPTGZ010000005.1:26350613-26361960 GCA_029814645.1 Fowleria isostigma | reverse complement strand
GTGGATGGACACACTGGGGTTATGTTCAGTTCATGAAAGATTTTGCTGAAAAAGTCACTTTTTCTTCAGTTTTCTCTGTTTTTGATGTAATAACCCTCAACTTTACTCTTATGAACATGCACATGGTTAGTAAATTAAATGTTGGAGATTATGTGATTTTCACTAAAAAAAACAATAAAAAGATAATAATGGTGATAACAAATGGTGATAAAGCACTCAAGGACAGTTAAATTTAAAGAAAAAATAATGTGGGAAATTCCACAAATGTCACACTGGGTCCTTATGGGTTAATGTTATAATGTGTGCAGGTGTTAAACTGCATCAGAAAGTCTTAATGTTAATGATAATGAGAAAATATTTATTAATGAAACATCAGATTGTATGAATGAAAAGGGCTTGATGTGAAGTATTTCATGTTCTACGCCTCTACTATTAGTGTAGATTGAAGTTTCTTATTTTTTTTTCACAGCTGGAAAGTTTTAAAAACAAATGATATAATAAAAATTCTTCTCTACTTTAGCTTATAAGAGAGAATTTAATTTAAAAAAAACATTATATACAACTTTTGCCTCTGGAACGTCATATTGGTAAAAAAAGGTTGGGAGTAGTGATATTAAAATGGGAAAATACATTTTTTTTTCCTGCCCTATTAGTTAAATATATAAGTGTATGAAGCTCCTTTGTGGGTGTGTCTGCCATGTGAAGGTTAACACTTCCATCCCTCCCCCTGTTCCTGTGCGGTCCGTTCCAGATGTGGACGAGTGCGCCGAGGAGGGCTACTGCAGTCAGGGCTGTACCAACACCGAGGGAGGGTTCCAGTGCTGGTGCGTTCAGGGCTACGAGCTCCGGCCGGACAAACGCAGCTGCAAGGCTCTGGGTAAGAAGAACCACTCTGACCGGCCGCTCCAACCTTGACGTGTGACCGCAGAAAGTGGGCGTGGCTCTGGGGTTTAACCTTGACTGTGTTTGCTGTAACTGTATCCGCCCGGTCTGGACTGGTTCTGAGGGTCTGGTCTAGATTTAGATATGCAGCGGGGGGGTTGGGCTGCAGGTCTGGAACTGCAGTGCATCAATCTGTAGCAGAGCGGAGTTAAACCCAGGTCAGGACTGTCTGTCAGAACGCTGCCAGGACCCCGACCCGGCGCCTCCACCAGATTAATGCTCGCCGTTATTGAACCCGACCGCCGCTCTCTCCTCGTCTCCTTCGTCTTTTATACCTCTCCAGGTTTCACTTCAGTTTCTTTTGGCCTGTTCCTGGTGGTTTTTACCCTCAGCTGTACAGGCCACAGGGTATTGCTATCAGTTGGTCGTCTGTCTGTCCGTGTGTGTGTTTGTCCAAAAACTTTGGCATGCTATGATAAGTCAGGCCACTAGGGCAGTCCACCACAGAGTTAGCTAGAGTTGGTCAAGTACACTCCGCGGTAGGGGCATAACAATGCACTCATTTCTACTGTTTCAGTTTGGGGGGGGGGGTTTGATACAATACACAGATGTACCGAACAAATACGTGTAGCTTTTGTGATAAAACACAAACACTCGCAAAGCAGGGCAGCTGTGCACATACATTTAACGTGAGGCACAGAAGCCAGTCATACGTTCGAAGCATGTTTAGTTTCACTTTCTGTTTTCCATATGTTGTAGCTTTGCAGCACAGAACAGTCTACTGGGTCCTTTATAGCAAGAATGTTTTTATTTTTTCACTGAAATTGTCAAAATTAAGTGAACCTGCTCCTCTCCTCCTTCACCGCGTCTCTGCTGCGGTGTTACTGTGAGGTCACGTTCACCTCAGGAATACTGTGAGGCATTCAAAAACACTCAGTAAATTACAGTGCTTGCCTTAAACACTGGACATTCAAAAATATATAAATATATAATGTGGGGTGCCTGTTAATGCATAAATGACTGAACAGTTCTGAGAAAGCACCGGTGATGGGACACTGGCTGTACTTGGTACAGGACAATCGTACAATGTTTATGTTATCAAACAGGCCTTTCATACATAAATGACAAGTATCAATAGTAATAACAGGATAATTCCTAATTATTCAAATATTATTCAATTATTCCAAACTTCATATTTGTACATATATTAGACTTGGCTATTACTGCTATTATTATATGTTAAATGATGTCATCTTAGCAGCATTTATCTATTTACATGTTATCCTTGATCGTTTTCTTCTATAATTATAATAAACATCACTCATATACAAACACTACAGTGTCTCAAAAAATCTGTGTCACTACATGAATGGTCATCTTTAGGATAAATCCTGGATTCCTTCATACATCTTTTGCACAAACCAATTCCAGTATTACTTCACAGTCTTAAATATTTTTCATATTGGAAATCAACATATCAGTGAGTCAATATTTTTCAGATTTTCATAAATCAGGCCGAGGGTTTTCAAGTGCGTGCACGTTAGGTTTTTTGAGTTTATTCTCAGCTACTGTAAAACATAGTTATTTTAATATTTTTTGGTTACTTTGATTTTATATTATTCATATTTTTATGACTTCACTCCTCAAAAGGGTAAGTAATTTCTGTCACAGCCTTGTGGACAGTTACATTTCACTTCAATGAACATGTGATGAATAATCTTGTATCATGAATAATGAATTAACCACAGTTCTGTGCTTTAACGACCATTTAATTTTTGCTGTGAATCCTAGCGATCAGGAGAAGCAACATAATCACGAAAAGTAATTTTAAATTAAATAAATCATAAACAACATTAAAACACCTTCGATGTAAAAGTAGAACCAGTTCATTAATACAGTCTGTCTAATACATGTCTGCTGGGACCTCTTGCCAGGTCATCATTGTAAATGAGAAACTGTTCTCAATTGACTTTACCTGGTAAAATAAAGGTTAAGAAAAAAAATAAAATAAACAGAGGATTTGTAAAGAAACAACATTGTATGGAAAGTCATGCTTTGCCAGGTAATAATACAATTCAGATAAAGTAACAGTGTACTACAAACATACTTATATTTCTGACACTTTAGAACCAAACCCGAACCAACCCTCACACTGTAAAGACCAGCTCTTTACCACACCTTCCACAACAACTACAGACACTTTGCATTTCCAGTGTGTTCATACTGTGTGCAGTACAATAATGTTTATCTTCTTCCAGTATACCTTTTAATCAAATACATGACAAACTCCTATTTTTAACTGCTTTTTTGTTGTTTTGTATCAACCTGTCTCTCCGCTGCTCACTGATTAATTGTAAAAAAAAAATAAATAAAAATTTAAAGGTAAATTAAGATCTGGAAGCATATTTCAAGAAACTTGCTGAACTGATGAAGAGATGACTCGAGCAAGCGAAGGAGAGTATGACTTGCCTTCACATTTTGTTTTGACTTGATCTTGTTCTTTTTTAATGGTATATATTTGATAAGAGGTATGTGTGGTTTTACTTTTCATCAGGTATTTTCAGTCCTCTTCTCTGAATTGTGTCTACCGTGGCCACATCCCCCACGCCAGCCCAGGCAGGATGAGTGCAATGAGAACCGAGGAGAACAGGTTGACTGCGTTGTTGTCCAGGATGGGTTTTCCACAGATCCGCCGAGTGGTGGCCGACTCGTAACTGACCACCTTACCAATGTTTGAGTCAAAGCCTGAAAAAACAAATGAGGAAAAGTGAACACATGGGAAGCTTCAAGTCTGACTCCAAGACAGACTTTAGTTCAGTTGAAATCAAACCATCTGATCAGACTTTTTGTCCAACATGTAACCTGATCAGATGACTCACATGGAGACCACTAAAACCACGTTTAACATTGCTAACCAAATTCACAGCAAGCTTTATCAAAAAAAAAAAAAGATTGAATGCTCAGTGCAGACAGTATAACAGAGTTTACAATCAATTCCTCGTGTGTTTGCATGATGTAAGACAAAAATTTTGGCAAAAAATGTGTCCCAGAGCATTGGAAATGGACCAAAACATATAATTACTAAAATGTGCAGCCTGGTCTCGAAAGATATGCTATTATCTGGATTGACATTCTGATGCAACAATTTCAAAGTTGTGAAAAACCAGCCAAATTTGTCCATCCAAAATGAATTGGACCATTTTCAAGTGGCAACCATTCCCACACAATTGATCCTAAAATTATTCTGAAATACAATAAATGTGTGGCCTGGCCCAAAGATTATATATGTGACACATAACGATATCTCGTACGGTTTCTGAACAAGAACACCATACCAAACCCCATTCACATACAATGGGAACAGAATGCTGACAGCTGATTGGCTGAAATTTTCCTTGCTCTAACTTAAGAGTGGAGAAGGTTGGGTTTTATGTTAGAAAATCTACAAACAACTCTTCATAATTCTCACATTTCTGTGATTTCAGCAACAATTTTTCCATCCAAAGGTTGTAAAAACTCTTTTCTCTTGAAGACTCTTTACATTTTAATCTGAAATGTTTTGTTTTTGATCTAGAGGCCTCTAAGTACACAGTGATGATTTTTCTGTCATTCGCTCTAACAGGGGTGGCCAACCCTGGTCCTGGAGAGCCACAATCCTGCATGTTTTAGATGTATCCTTCTTCCATCACACCTGATTCAAATGATAGGTCTATCATCACGCTCTGCAGCAGCCTGACAACAATCCTCAGGTGTGCTGGAAGCGGGAAACACCAAAAACATGTAGCACTGGCTCTCCAGGACCAGGGTTGGCCACCCATGCACTCTAATGTTACTCAGACTTTATAGCCAGTCCATTTTTGGTACTATTTCTTGCTTTTACATCACACATGGGTTACATATCCTTCAGGAAATGAAGTCTGTGAAAGAGATGATGCTATGGCCTAAGAACTTCATTAACCTGTCTGTTACTCTTAAGAGTGATTGTGAAGTTATTGAACAAAATCAATTAACACAGCTACTAACCAAGCATGTGATTAAACACTCCTACTCCCCCCTACATTTTGCCACAGGCGACAACATTGTCCCGTCTAGGGCTGAACAAACTGGTAAAAATTCAAAATGCAATTATTCTGGACAATATTGCAATTTTAATCATTTGAGTGTACTTGCTCTGGGGTATTAAGTAAAATCACAGATTACACAGGTGCTGGTCATACAATATCATGAAAAAGTTCAATATGCCACGCCCACATTGATGCAGTAATTCATGCAAAAAGCCTGACCAAACGTTGAGTGCATATCAATGAACATACTTTTCAGAAACCTGACATTTCTGTTTAAAATATCCTTTAAATTAATCTCATGTAATAGTCTAATTTTCTGGGACACGGAATTTTGAGTTTTCTGTTCTGAAAGCCATAATCATTAAAATTTCAAGAAATAAAGCCTTGAAATAGTTCACTCTATGTGCAATGAGTCTATATAATATATGGGTTTCACTTTCTAAAATGAGAGACAAAAAAATCTTGAATTTTTTCATGATATTCTAATTATATGACCAACACCTGTGTGTGTGTGTGTGTGTGTGTGTGTGTGTGTGTATATATACATATATACATATACATATATGTATATATACACACACACAAATTATATATAAAATATTAATATAGTCAGAACATTTGAGGTGATAGGATTTGTTAAAGTACAAATCTGCCTGGATTATGTCCGGTTCATACCAGAGTATTGCATATGAGCACCAAGGAAAGAGTCCAGCATGGATCCCACCAGTCCTGCCACGCCTCCATACATGATTATTGGCCACTGGGGGTCTGCCAGGTGCAGGTCGTTGACAAACAAAAGCTGTGTTACAAAGTAAGCCACGCCCACTGTGAGGCCACCCAAAAAGCTGGAGACCAATCCGACGGGAGTGACTCCTCCGTTAGTGCCTGGGCGACAAAAGCAGAGAAGAGTCACATGAGTTCAGGATGTATCTGATGATGATGATGATCAAAGAGAGCGGTCAACTTGACTCAGAAACACAAAATTTCACACAAATGTATAATGGTATTAAATAACGAGAGGATGACATTTTATATCCTAAAGGTCAAAGGTCAGCTTCACTGTTACACCATCATGTTTGGTAGAACATCAGTTATTCAACAGCATAAACCTCTAAAAACAGTGAGAAACATAACATCTAAATCAGTGGTTTTCACTGAAATGACTAATCAAACAATCAAATTACAACACAATTTTAAGAAAAAACAACATGGGTGTTTTATCCAAGTTGACCACTAAACATCTATAGCAGTTTATCTTTTTTAAATTGAGTGCAAAGACTTTTTGTGGTTGTCGAATATTTTGACTGCTGGCCAAAACATTTTAAAGACACTACTGTGGACTGTAGAAGCTCAGTGTATTTTTTATCTAGATTTATTGATTGGTTTATTTCAACATTGTGCACTCTATGGATTGTTTCAGTTCACAACAATAGAAATAACATTACATCCACATACATATCATTATGTGTACACAAATATACATATACAAAAAATCACTATTAATATAAACCCCTAGTAGCCCAAAAGGGAGTGACAAGAAGGAAAACTTATTTACTCCCACCCCGTTACACTAATACTAAGTAAATACAACAGATTATAGGTACCAAAACAAAATAATGAAAATAAAGTAAATGTATAGAGTAAATAATGTAATGAATGAAGAAAAAAAAAATGCGAAAAGGAAAAAAAACCCAAAAAAACCCCACACACAATACAAAGAAGAAAAATAAGAAAACCACCACATGACCTTCATAGCTCTTCATCTCTATATTGTTTTAAAACCAATTCTTTATATTCTGATTTAAACTGCTGTATATTCTTGGAATGTTGCTTTTGTACAGCCAGACCCCACATGACGACACACAATAGCTCTTCCTCGAGGTTCTCACCTCCTTGCCGTCTTATTTTTTTCTAAGTAATGTATAGAAACTGCATGAGCTACCTCCTTGTGCTACCTTTTAGAGTGACAATTTAACATCTGTCCAGGAATAAAATTAGGCATTAAACCAACTCTGGTGCATTTACAGCAATGTCAATTCATGTACAATGTGCCTGTTAAATAATATAATAAATAAGATACAAAATAAACACTGGATTATTTTAATAGGTGTGAGTGGTTGTTCATCTGTATATGTCAGCCCAGTGATAAACTGGTAGGTGTTTTCTCCAGGGTGTACCCCTCCTTCACCTGATGGTGAACTGGGGTAGGCTCCGTCATCCCCGTGACCCTCCAGAGAACTAAGCCATTCAGAATTAATTAATGTATTTCTATACACAATCAGTTTCAGTGTGAACGTGGACACCACAGTGTTATCCTACAGTTCGTACTTTAATGTCTTTCACTACTGTAAGTGCTTTTCCTTGAAGAAAACCAACAAAAAAATGACTCAAGATCTCTTAATCATAAGAATTTCCTGAACAGGGAGCTCAGTTTTCTAGTAAACTCTGACTGGAATAGCTACTTGAAATGTTCCATTACAATCTGTATCAGTACTCGCATTCTGTCTCTCTAAATAAAACCTTTCACACAAGATTTCACAGTCCAAAGGGTCATGATCATCCTCGTCATCATCATCATTCCTCAGAGCTTGCCTTACAGTTACAGATACAGTTGACCACATTACATTACTCAAACGACTGGAGAACTGGGTCACCCTGTCACCCTGTACTCAACTGGTTCAAGGCGTACTTGTGGATGGCTGTGGTGCAGCAGGTAGATCGGATCATCCAATGATCAAAAGGTTGGTGGTTCGAATCCCGTGTCCAACTGTCCACATGTCAAAATGTCCTTGGGCAAGACACTGAACCCTAAATTGCTCCCAGTGGGGTTCAGTGGTAGTACCTTGCATAAAGGCAGCCACCCACTGGTGTATGAGTGCATGGAGAAGCACTAGATAAGTACAGACCATTTGCCATTTTACTTAGAGAACAGGAAGTACTTTGTGTCATTAGGTAACTTTACATCTGAGCAGACAAGAATTACATGTGGGGTTCCCCAAGACTCCATCCTGGGGCTTCTTCTGTTTAACATCTACATGCACCTACTGTCATAAAGAACAACAATATTAGTTACCAACGCTATGCAGATGACACACAGATCTATATCACAATGCCACCAGTAGACAAATGCCCTGTACAGGCTCTTGGTAAATGCATCGAGGAGATTAATAAATGCATGTGCCACAACTGTCTTCAGCTGAACAAAAACAAAACTGAGGTAAATGTCTTTGGAGCCATAGAGAAATGACTGCAGGTCACCACAGAGCTTCAGTCTATACACCTAAAAACCACCAACCAGGCCAGAAATCTGGTAGAGATGGACTCAGACCTAAACTTTTAAAGACAAATTAAGGCAATCACAAAATCAGCCTACTATCACTTTACGAACACTCGAGGATAAAAGATCGAATGTCTCAGCAGGACCTGGAAAAACTAGTCCATGCATTCATTTTCAGTTGGCTTGATTGTTGTAACAGCATCTTTACAGGTCCACCAAAAAAATCTATTAGATAACTGCAGCTCATTCAGAACTCTGCTGCTAGAGTCCTCACTAATACCAAAAAAGTGGACCACATTAGTCCAACTCTAAGGTCGACCTCATACTGACCCAGTGTGAACCTACCAGAGCTCTCAGATCATCTGGATCCGGTCTTTTGTCAGTTCCTAGAGTCAGAACCAGACACGGAGAAGCTGCGTTCAGCTTCTATACTCCACATGTCTGGAACAAACTCCCAGAAACCCTCAGATCAGCTGAAACACTCAGCTTATTTAAATTCAGGATAAAGTCTCACCTGTTCTCAGTTACATTTGAATGGAGTTCTTATTCAGAAGTTCAGATCTGCACAGTTTCCTTTAGGCTGAAAGTTCTGGTAATGCATGATTTTAATAAAATTAATGTCTTTATTTATTCTGTGAATGCACTTTAAAATTATGTTTGATGATTTTAATGTCTTTTTTTTCCCTTTTTTATTTTAATGTAATTTTAATGTCTTGCTTTTTTTGTGACTTTTTTATGCCTTTATAAAGCAGCTTGAATTACCTTGTGTATGAGTAGTGTTATACAAATAAACTTGCCTTGCCTTAGGTTATGTCATATTACATCACGCCACCATGTCACACTAAACCAGTGTTCCATAAGATATTATACTTTCTTTAATCATCTAAAAAATGTGCCGTTTTCATATGAAGGGGTGTTTTCTATTCATGTCTAAAGTAGTTATAACCATTCTCTCCTCAACCGTCTGATCAGATGAACCATCCAGTTACGAACAGTTTGAAGCAAACAGACTAATCTGTCCAGTAAGAGTTCGGTGGATGGTAGCCTTATCATTGTTCATCAAAACAGTAATAAAAGAAGTGACATCTCCTTCATGATAGTGGGTCATAAATTATTTTACAAGAGAATACAGACGGCTTTCTTTTGTGTCTCACCTGCTGGAACCTCCTCCCAAGTAGTGATGAGTCTTGGATGTGATTGGCTGAGGACAGGCCCCACCTCTGATGCCCAGGTGTCTCCAGTGCTACAAGCCAGTGCTCCCAGTAAAGACAAACACATCCAGGAAGCTGAGTACTGTTTCCCAAAGTCAATGGGGATCTCACCTGGACCCACCTGAAACAGACCCAGTGAAAAGACCACGGCCTTAGACTGACTTCATTCATGAGGACTGATGCTTGTTCAGTGCTGGTTTTATGCGGGTTTACCTCTATCATATAAAGCAGTGCCAGCTCAGTGGGAACTCCTCCGTTACAAAAGACCTGGACCCAGTTCCTCTGGCCACCTGACATGAGCAACATTGAATGCATTAACATTCACTCATGCATTCATGTTCAAAGGAACAAAAACAGACTCCTCCTCTCACCTTCTTTGTAATCTGCATCGATTTTCCTCTTGACTGCTCCACCCCAGCGGGTCAGTCTGGAGGAGGTGATGAAGAAGGCCAGCAGAGATGAGAAGAAGCTGTAGTTGGCCATGGTCAACACAAAGCCCACAAGGAGAGCTGGGGAAAGACATTTGATATGATTGACATCACTTTATCCAATGAAAACAGCAAAACTACCAATAGGTTGTGTGTCTATATATACATGAGTGGAAATCTAAAATTTCTCAAACAAATGTTATAATTTCAAAATACGAAATGGACAACCCCAGTAATTCTACAAAGAAGAAATCTACAGATGGAAACATAGGCTGGAAAAGTGTTCAGATTCTAATGGAGCTTATGTAGAAAAATTATTTTGTTATTTTGATAAATAAACTTTTTACGACGTTTGAGAACTTTTTCCACTTTCCCTCATATAACTCTCAACTTCAACTGATTATGGATTAAATATTAAAAAATAAATAAATAAATAAATAAATAAAAAGTAGAGAAGCGAGTTCCAAAAACAGGAGACTGGTGTGTATTTTACCAAAGAGACAATACAGACTTTTTGGGGTTGTTTTAAGCATTACATTAAACATAAAGAGCTGTGTGACCCAAATATACACTAATTTTATCGTTTTCCTCTTATAATGATTTATTTACTTTGAACTTTAAAATGTGGGTGTTCTGTGGTCTTTATAGATTTTTATTACTTTTTTCAAAAACATAAAGTTTTCATTTGCATGCCTGTGTGTGACTGAGTGAGCCCTGTCATTCTTCATGCATACAACTTGAGAATTAACAGGCTTCTTGGCCTCCATATGCCATGTCCTCTTAAATAAAATGAATCTGTTTCTTAAAAAGGTCAGTCTATTACAGCAACCATGCAACTGGTCCAGGGTTCCCATAGTAAGATTTTTTTCAGAACTTTGTAAAAGAATATAGAAATTGAAAGTGAGTATTTGTGTCCATGCAGCTTAGCAACTGTAACTGTTAATCTTTAATCTTGCATTAACTCCATTATATTAAAGGGTGCTGTGATTTTTCTCCCCATAATAAAAACCAATCAAAATAAAAATAAAAATAAAAAAAACATCCAAGAGTAAAGTTTAAGACAGATATCACTAATAGACACACCACAGAAATAAGTGTGGCAATGGCAGTAAAGTAGTTTAACCGCAGTGGTCTGAACTGAAGGAAGGTCTGCATTTTCAGATATTTTTTCCCTTGTGAAAAGGTGTAAATAATGTGTTTCTTCACACTGTCTAAATGACCCAGCATTGTTGAGTAGTGTAGATTAGTGCAAGCAGTAGTAACTCTGTGGCTACATCCATGTGACGCCTGCCTCCTGTGCTTTATTATTTAACCACTGAAAAACCTTATAATTGGAAACATTTGGCCACAAAGATGTGCTGTTGACACTTAACACTTTTCTTTAAAAAAACCCAAAACAATAATTACACACACACACACACACACACTACATACATTTCATATAAATAATCACTTTTAATAAAGAGTTCTGTCCCTTTAACATTA
>JAPTGZ010000005.1:26320332-26334397 GCA_029814645.1 Fowleria isostigma | reverse complement strand
GGCTAAGACCATGCAATGTTAATGCTATGACCTTTTAATGCTATGCTTACAGTATTATAAATGTGTAAATTGTGGTTTCTTTTTTCTCAGTAGATGGTCAGTCCCCCAAAAAAGATTTCCATGGTTTATCTAAAGTCATGGTTAAATTTTTAAAAAATCAAATGATTACCTGGTAAAAAAAGTTTGTCAAATATTTGTCAGTGTCTAACAGACCTGATTGAGTTGTATTTGTCCTAATCAAATATAGCTTTTATGTAATCAAAATTTAAAAACGCCACTTATGATTTTGTGCATTTCTGTTTGGTAAACTAAATTATATTTGGGTTTTATACTTTGTGTTAGTCAGATAAAACAGTGTACTATTATTCAGACCACTCATCTAAAGTGGTCATGTACATTTTTCAGAATCAGTAACTGCTGGGTAGTTGCTGCCCTTTATTTTGCACAGAAAGACAAACATTTATTGGTACATGTCTAAACTTGTAAGAAAATGAAGATTACATTTAAAAAAGACAAATTAATATAATTAACAAAGGCAAAATAACCAAACAAATGGGATTCCAGTTTAGTCATTACGTTGGAGTATACTGACAGTTTGATGTAAAGATTTGACTGGGACAAAAAAAAAACAAAAAAACGTTCCACCAGTTTTGTCCAGAAAATGTGTCCAGTGTTTGCAGTAAATGAGAGGACACATCCACAAAAACGCCCTTGTCAGTCAGATGATGACTTGAATGCTAATTTATTCAGGTTTATTTATAATATAAATACAACACGTTGATACAATCCATTTGGCTATATGAGCTCATCTGTAGGAAGCTCAGTTTTCAAATACAGCAACACTAACAGACAAAAACCATTTCCTTTATTATCAAACACATTCAAAGAAACCTCCCTTTGAGTTAAAATGCACCAACATGTTATGATGCTACATGCCAAGTACACAATCCTATACATCAAAGTGCAATGTCACAATGGGTTAATGCTAGAATTCATAATTCAGTAATCTACTAAACACTTTATGATTATTTCATTCGGAGTGCTGCTGCTCTTCGTTCAGGACATGCGTGAGTGGATTCACAACTCCCCAAAAAAGACAAAGATTAAAAAAAAGGCACTTTCACAGATACACACTTACATCCACACGCACGTATACACACACAGATGTGCATCCATATCCCATCTCAGCAAGTCACATTTCATTTTAATCACCACACTCACATCAGTTACCAGCCTGGTTGGAGGCCACATTCAGTGTGCTGTTCAAGTGTTTTTTGGGCGTTTACAGACAGAGCCCCACCCTGTTAGCTTACTGTGAATTTAAGGTTGACCAGTGACTTTAGTGTAACAAGCAGGTAAACCATTAACACACACATACACACACTCAGAGAAAGTGGCATGCTTTTTGCACTCGCACTGCTTTCCCAACTTGCGCTTGTGTGTGCTGGCACTCAAGGCAGGCATGAATTATCTATTATCTATCACTATTCTAGTGCTTCTGCACTTACAAGGGAGTAGTACAAGGGCAGGCAAAAAAGACACACTGTCACACTCACACGCACACACACAAACTCACACACATATTCTTCTTGCACACACTTACACACAAGAACAAAGAAATCATACACCCATCCCATCCCAGAAAAAGTTCTGTCCAGGCTCCTAACTCCCTCCACTGATAAATCCACCCTGTCTGAAGCTCCGGTCTGGGCGTGGGTTTCCACTTTAAACACAACAAGGCTGTTAAAAAGTTAAGTGAGTCGCCTCCACAGCTCACTGAACATTCAATAGATGGCTGAACAGTCGTTAAATACTGGAAACATTCATTAAATAGCTGAACATTGGTTAAATAATGTGAGTTTTGTGTCACTGACGACCTCAAGAGGCGTTTCGTGGTTTGAGGTGAAAGTGAGCTTAGCAGCTGAACCGAGTGAAAAAATAAAAAAATAAGTCACACAGACGTTGTTGAACCATCGTTACCTTCACTCTGCCATGTTCTCTTCTTGTTCTTTGTGGCTTTTAACCGAGTCACTTATACAGATACAGCAGCCAAACCAGTCGGGACAGTTCTTTAAAAACAGCAGCCTTTTCCTGATAGGCCTGCGTCACTCCACGGCCTATCGTCATGACAGTACAGCCCACATTCACATCACTGAAACTACATTTTACTGGAGCTGAAATACACTCTCCATGTCTCTCTATTTAATATACAGAACAGGATGCCACATCTACGTTCGTCCCTGTATCTCTTTATCAGCTGTTCTTTTAGCTAACCTTTGATAAATGCTTCAATACATGGAGAAAGTAAACTCCTACACACCAAGAGAGTACACACCAACCTGACAACACATAAATATCATGGCATATCATATCATAGGTCATGTCATATTATATTTTATTACTACATTAAAACCCTTTTAGTCTTTCCTACCATTTCTACCCTCATGTTGATTATAAACATTAAGCAGTACCCTGATCTCCTCTTCTGGCCCATTTTTGGCCCGGGTAGGCCTGATTTGGCCTATTATTGGCCGGGTTTGGCTCACATGGTGCAGGATTTGTCCAGCGGCGGGGGCAGAGGCGGAGTGCTGCTCTTCGGTGGGACCATAGGTTTGGGCCTAACTGCAGGGGGCCGCAGGGGGGCTCCCATACGAGCTGCAGCCACAGGCTTGAAGGAGCCCAGGGTGTCGGGGGAAGGATTGGCTGGTCGGGGAGGTCCAGGCGGAGGTCCAGGAAGCGGGCTGATGGGGCTCAGAGGACTGAGGGGGCTCGGCGTGCCGGGTGTTCCTGGAGTACCAGGGGTGCCAGGTGTTCCCGGGGTTCCTGGGGTGCTGGGGGTGCTGTGGGGGCTGGGCGACTCAGAGGAGCAGGTGGTGATGGGACCGTTCTTCACCTGTTCCAGAGTATCCAGCACCACGTCGGGCGCTGGCCGACAGCCCTGCCGCTCCAGTTGCCTCAGCTCCCCCAGAGCCACCGTCACAGTCTCCTCGATGTCCTAAAAAACAAAGAGGTTCAAGAAAAAGAAGAGTCACTGAACAGGAAAACAAGAATTAAACTAAATCTGCAAAAACAAAATCAGTATACAGGAACTTTAACCCACAAAGACCCAGCACTACTTTTGTGTCAGTTTCCAAATGATATTTTCTCCATATTTAACATTTTTAACCATAAAGACCCAAACATCCACCATCTACCAAAATCATGTACTGATATAAACTTTAATCTCTGTTGATCCACTAATAAATGTAAATAATTGGTGTAAATTGCAGTTATTCACCTTTCATGGTCATCAGATATGACCCATTTGGATGTTCAGAGGCTCTGTAGTTACCATGTCAACACCATCATCTTCTACAACAGTGATTCACCAGTAAAACCCATGGAGTTGAATCAATGACAGTGGATGGACACACTAGGTTTATGTTCAGTTCATGATAGATTTGCTGAAAAAGTCATTTTTTCTTCAATTTTCTTTGTTTTTGATATAACAATCCTCAGTTTTACTCAAAACCTCCATGAACATCTACAGGATTTGTAGATTAAATGTTGAAAAATACTTGATTCTCAAAGAACAAAAACAAAATACAGAAGATAATATTACAATAAATAGCATTAAACCACTTAAGGATGGTTAAATACAGAGAAAAATTTATTTGGGAAGTGCAACTAATGTAACACTGGGTCCTTGTGGGTTAAACTGATAAATTGTCATCTTTCATTCTTATGACTGATCTGATTGTAGCTCTGCACAGGTACTGATCACTTTGTGCAGCTGTGATTTAATCTTTCCAATGAGAGTTCAGTTGGATGACTGGATCTGTTCGTGTCTACCTGTGCCAACGTGTCGGGGTCCAACCCTCTTGACCGATGAGAGTCATTGAAGCCATGCTGACCGCTGCTTGAGCGTCGGATGGGCGTGTCCTCTGGCCTCCTCAACGAATCGTGTCGGCTGACTGTCATGGTCACCGCTGCTGCAGAGCGACGGCGGCGCTCTGGGCTATCGAGGGGTGGGGTCAAGCCTTGACCGCGTCCCAGCAACAACTCCCTGGGACTGAAGTGACCCGTCACTGGCGGAGAGCTGCGTTCCATCACTCCCCCATTGCCATGGCAGTAGGTGTCGTTAGAGCGACCAAGGGGGCGGCGGAATAAACCGTCTGTTCGTTTCCTCCGGTGACTGTCATCAGAAGTATAAAGTGCTCGGGTTAACATAACTGCAACTTAACAGAAGAGTATGGCTGTGATGACAATGTGATATGAATGAAGATGTCTGCTGTGTATGTAAAGTAAGGGTTCTGGTGGAAGAAAAATTATGCACAATGACCTAGATCCAAAACAAAGCTGTAAACCTTTATTCTTCATTTCTCTACCTGCAGTTCTTGTCTTCTCTCTACTGTTGTCTAAACACTGTACATCATATTCAGAGTACTAAGTGACAAAAGAGACTTTTAACTAGTTAAGTGCTGTTTTTAGCCTCTAGTAGGGCTAGTTCAGTAGTAAAAAAATATGCCCATATTGTGAAGTTTTACCAATTATTATGTTTTGTGGAGATTTGAACATTTGTGTCATTTGATCTCCAGTCAGTTCAGTTACAGATTAAAGTCGGTACAATTCAAAGATACTTGATAATTCACACCTCGTTTAACCACAAATTATCAGTCACCACACTAACTTCCCATTTCTCTTACAAACTATCTTTTTGCATGTATAATTCTCCTAAAAGTGATGCATTTACAGGAATTTTATCAATATGGACTCATTTTTCCAATAATTTCTTAGCTTAAATGTGACATTACCAAAACAGAAAACTAATTTAACACTAGTAGTGTTAACATAATGACACTGTTTTTAACATTTTGCTACTGTGTACAAAATGTGGCAAACAGGAGCAGATACTACTCATTTATGTTTTGTTGCTTTCACCCAGAAAGACCTACAGCTTTGTGATACTTAGGCTATGACTTGAGTTTTACAGATTTGATGAAAAATTGGTGACAAACATCATATGCAGCTTTAATATCTACCAATCAAGGTGAAATAAAACTGTTTGACAGCCACACCACTTTCATGGGTTAGATCACTGGACTTAGTTTGCAGTTTCCCTCCCATCAGATGCTAGGAATTACTTCAAGAGAAAGTGAAAGGTGTGTGATACCGTCAGATGGGGAAACAAGTCACATGAGATACAGCTGTGAGAACAGCATGATGAAATTCGCAGGTATTTTTAGAGGTGATAGAACCAGCACAAGAATAGGATTAACATTCACTGCAGCTAAAATGATCATCTGTCTTCTGATAATGAAAGATATCTTACATGACAGACCTGTTATAGGTCTCTGGAGGTCTGATGTCCGTAGGGGAGCTCAGTTCACTCCTGGACCTCTTATCATCGGTGCTGCTGCTCCCTCCATCACTGTCGGCTTTCTGACTGAGTGTATCTGACATGGCGTCCGCCCTAAAGACACCAAGCACACCCCGTTCAGGACAAATCACTCTGGAAACAGGAGAGCTGAACTCACAGAACACACCAGTCATCAGTTAGTGGATCAATAGTCTGCAGTTACTGACTCCCTCAGTCCAATAAGTTCATTAATCAACAATGTGTGTGCAATCCAGAGAGTAACAAATCCACACAAATCACTGCAGCTTGTCAATTAAACAAATAGGCCAATTATATCAAGGACCCTCTGCAAATTTGACAAACTATATTAACAATGCGTCTATATATCAAGATTTTACACACACACACACGCACAGTAAAAGATTTTGAGTTTGCATTAAATGGAGAATGTAATGAACTGCAAATATTACAATTCACGTATAATTTTAATGATTGAAAATAAGACAACTAGCCAAAATTTAGACAGGAAAAACCTTGTAAATATTAAACACAAAGACAGTAAAACAATATTAAAAAAAGGTTAAAATTTATAATATTGAAAATAAAACAATTTTGACTGGTGCCTGTAATATTATAAATTTTAAGCAAAGGCAAACAAAAATATAGAACTTAACACGACTTAACCAACCACTAGTTCCACCACTATCACTCCCAATGTTGTTTGTTTGAAGGTTTAAAAAAAATATCACAGATAAATGCCAATAAACTATGCAACATAGAAAAAAGGACAA
The DNA here is from genome assembly GCA_029814645.1 of Fowleria isostigma. Taxonomy (NCBI): domain Eukaryota; kingdom Metazoa; phylum Chordata; class Actinopteri; order Kurtiformes; family Apogonidae; genus Fowleria; species Fowleria isostigma. Next base: position 26,328,268 of record JAPTGZ010000005.1, on the reverse strand, counting down.
AAGGTAAAAATCAATGTTTGCTGAAGGACTTTGTCCTAATAACTAAGCTCTTGAATGAAGGTGATACATGATGCTAAAGATTAAAATGTGTTTGCGCATTATGAAACCTTAAATATTGTGTTTGTTAGTTACAAATGGTGTAATGCATTCTTTCATCAAACCCTTTTTAGCTTCCCCAGGCATCCTTTACAATACTTGTAAAACTTAAATGACATAAAATCGTTACATAAAAACTAAATAAAAATTGTTAATTTACCAGAAGCAACCTCTGCCCTCCTAAAATCAACTAAGACTAAACTAGAATCAAAAACAAACCTGAGAAGACTGGCAAAATGAAAACCAATGAAAATGTCCCAGCCATAATATTTTTTTTTAGTTTCTGTAGAGGCAGGACAGTATATTAAAAACTACAGTGTTTACTGATGGTATTGAAGGATGGTGTGTTTTAATATTATTGGACAACAGAGGAGCTCGAAGGCACAGAGGCAGAATATGCAGTACAGTATATGAGACAATGAATATACTGATGACATTATTGGCTGGTTCAATTCACTGTTAGTAAAAATGCACAGGAAATCACCACAACGCAAATATAATTTACAAATTTTAAAACTTAGATTGTGTATACAAATCATCTTGTCCATGAACTTGCCTGTCCTTCACCACAATGTACTGATGAGGCACCAAGCCGTGGTTGCCGTTGTGACGTCCCTCCCACCAGTCATGTGATGCACGCTGGAAGAGCTGCAGGGACGCTCCCTTCTTGAAGGAGAGTTCCCGACCTGACCGGCCCACATAGTCGAACCTGGCCACCGCCTCTACAGCCTCACCCTCTGCAAGACAGAAATGGAGTGGAGAAAGGGGGAGGAGGAGATGAAGATAAGAACCACACATGAATATTAAGGTGAACCTGAACGTGTCAATCATCAGTCTCCGATCTGCTCGACTGTCCACGGCTTGGCCAAAAGGCACAGAGCATAAAAAAAATTAAAGGTTTGAATATTTCTATCAATTCAGAGCGAGAAAAGAGGAGGAACGGCGGGTGGGGTGTGGAGGGAGGGAGCAAACAAGGAATGAGGGGGGCGGTCTCCATAGCTGCTGTTGCTGTGGCAACCACTCTTCACCAGGACACAGAGGGATAGGAGTGTGAGTGAGGAGGCCCGCTGGGCGATTGTGTGAAGGTCAGGTGTCACACGTACCCTCATCGCTGGTTTGGGTCTCTGTGCCGGCGTCAGGTTCGGCCTCCTCCAATGCTCCCGGCTCACTGAACGGACTCTCACTGCAGGAAAAAGAGGAGAGGCTAAGGCACAGAGGGAGACCGATATGCTGTCCATTCAACATGGGAACAAAGGGAGGAGGATACATGCACAGATGGAGATACAGCTGCTAACAGGGAGTGAGGACGTTTACGTAACAAGACAAAATGTCAAGAGTTTAGTTTATGATGGGGAAAAAAACCCACATGAAAAGGAAAACAGGAACACTATATATTAGGTTGGTTTATACTCTTATGCCCATCTGTGACTGGCAGGTAATAATGTACTGTAAATCAGTGATTCCCAACCAGGGACATACTTCTACAGTTGCTATGGGGTAGTTGCAGATGTGACTTTGCATTTGACACAACTGAACCAGATTACAAAGTGTTGTCATACTGATATTTAGTAAATGTATAATAACAGCTAAGCTCACTTTCAACCTGAGTCAGAAGAAACCCATCTAACACAACATTCCGCTGATATAAGCACATAAAAACTACTTAACCTGTGCAAGCAGACATACACATGCAAAGTGTAAGTAAGTGTTTTATATAGTGAGAGAAAAGTGACAGTCTAATAAAGAAGTTAAACTGACTTTTCCATTTGTAAACTAGCATAAATGTTGAAACAGCTTAAAAAATGGGTTGATTTGTATGACAACATAGTGCATCAATTGACTCTTATGAGAGTTAAAAAGCATTTTGTTCATTGTCCATATGAGTTTGTGTAAAGGAGTATTTGAGTGAATGTAATTATGCTCTGGGTTACATCAGGTAAATAGGTTTGGGGACTAATGCTATAGAATAAACTGAACTCTATAAACACAAAACCAGTTAACTGTTACAACCACTACATGAAATGGCAGCAAGATTCCTGAATTAAAACATTACGTTTCCAGTTAAATGAGGATTTACATCAAAACAAAATTAATGTCTTAAAATAAAGTACAGATGAATAGGACCTTATATGAATATAACATGTTATATACATGTTATGAGTGATTGCCTTGCTGTCCATGATGTGCTACAGTGTGTATTTTTGTTTCTTCAGTGAAACAACCAATCTGATTAGGGTTAAAAACATTAAAGATGTAAATGAATAACAGGTTACATTCAATATTGTTAACAACTAACAACATGAATATGATAAATGAATAATGAAATTACTGAATGAGTTTGAATAAAAGGCTCATGTTAGTGTCTCACCAGTACTGATCTCCTGTCATACACTTCTCATAAACCGGACCAGGCAGCTCCTTGGTGTCTGGAAAGATGTTGTCGTGGTTCAGGATGACTGTTTTGATGACCTCATTCACATGCGCCTGGCACGCCACCTGGTCCAATGTGTCCGGTGTGGGTAGGAGGGTGGGGCCAAACACGATGGCTAGGTTCCCAGCATCCATCATGTTCTCATCACTGTACTGGGAGAGGCTGTGGCAAATGATCAACAAACCACTTCTGTATTACACTTCATTATACTCATTTTAATACTTCCATCCTTCATGCCACATAATAGAAATTATACTCAGAATGTACTTGTGATGCCAGTTTACTGACATGTTATCAAATTAGGTATAAACATGACTAGAAAGAATTTATAACCTAAATGTTGTTCACCGACAGCTGCTCAAAGGTCACTAATTAACAGCTGTTTGTTGTTTGTTGAGCATAAAACTGATAATGACCACATTCGGGGGAGGTCTGAGAGCTTTACCTGTCTCTGTTTTTGTCTGTTGGGATGTTGTAACTAGATAGTGTATCACACGACCCAGAGGTTAAATACTGATGTAAACAAAAATATTTCCACTTGCCATTCAAGATGTAGTTTAATAATATTAAACTGAAAGCATTTCATAGCCCTGCTTTTAAACACACAGATACATTAAGCTTTCGCACCACACCTGCACATCACACTTAGTTTCCCTCCTGTTCACACCTCCTGCCTCTTCATCCCTCACTGCTATCATTCTATATTTATTTGAGAGGCTGCAGAAATTAAACAAGCTCTTTTTTATCATCCCTACATGTTTCAGGAGTGCACTTCTTTGGCTCCTCACTATAACAGAGCTTTATATTCTCTCCCACCTATTCTCAGCTTTAAAACCACATGGGGAAAATGGAAAGAGATTGGCCATTATCATTAACTACGAGGGCCTGTGAGGGCCTCTGTTTAAGTAGACACTCACTGGTTGAGGAAGGCGAACAGATAACGCATCACCACCAGCGTTGCCCTCGGGACAGCCAGCAGGATCTTACGGATGCACTGAGCTCTCTCATACAGGTTTTCTATCCCTGCGGCAAGAAACACACAGTTGAACAGTCAATGTAGGCTGTAGAAGAAGTGACAGCCTGGTTTTGGGTGTCTGCTGTACTGTAGGTATCTGAAAAGTACCTTAACTTACACAGTTAAACAGACTGTATAACAAATAGTTTTGCAGATAATCATGCAAGGAAACATTTTCTACTCTTTACTGTTGTAGTTTTCATATAGTTTGAGGTCATTATAATTTGAATTGCCACCATTAACTTTTTTTTTTGCAGGTCAGTCACTCATTCTAGATCAGGTAGATGAAATAATGCTGTAGAAGATTTTTACTTTTAATAGCCCCACAAGACCTAAATCCTGAAACCAAATTCCAATCATAATGAACATGATGAAAATCTTTGGCCACTTTTAAAAGGAGCCATTAAAATTCAAGTCCAAGAAAGGCGACAGCTTCATTATGCAGCGTGAGCTTTATCTGTCCAAAAATGTGGGTAAAAAAGAAAAATGTGCCACTTGCACAAAAATCTGTATCCAACATGTGCAGATTTCCAAAAAGCAGTATGTAATCAGTAGTGATTAATTGATGTGTTGTATTTGTGTAATACACCAAAGATATTTACATTTTGACCCAACAGAGGTTGTGCTTCGTAGGACTGATAAGAACATTAAAAGGTCAACATTGCAATATATTAATTTATTAAAATATAAAATAAGAAACCATGGAACTTTTACTCGATATGCATTATCGACTTGATTGTTACATTTTATTCGAGTGTATTTTTACACAAGTATTTTTCAATAAAGTGACTACTTGAGAAAAGAGAGACAGCGGTTCAATATCTCTCCTGTTGATGGGATGAATAACAGAAAGACAAAGACACTAAAAAGAAACAAAAACAAAGAAAGTACGGCGGAAAATGAGTATGCGTGGGTGGACGGTAGCTATTCATTTTTGTATTAAAAGCTGCAGTGGGGTTTTTTTTAGTATCACTGGGCACCAATTCCATAATTTTCTTTCAGGATTTAGTAATTCAAGTGGTCTGAAAGAACACAGGATTTTCCACCTATTCTTTGCCTGTTTTGGGGGGGCTGTAGAAAATCTACCCCCAACCCAGATTTTGTTTTTTTTGTAGGTGTTTTCCGGTGGGAAGGCTAAATATGTGAATGACAGCTCTAATTACTGATCAATGGTCATATGTTATCACATGGACATGGTTTTAATGCTTTATTCTATATCTCAATACAGAAGCTTGACAGTATGAAGCAGCATAAGGTCATTTAAATTATATTTAGTATTTGATTTGGACAGAGATGTCAGAGCTACAGAAGTAAAGTGTGTATCTTCAAATTCTTGTGGTTTTTCTCCGGAATTTGGACCCCTCAGCTTTAAGGGCAGTATGTGGGTTTGTTTGAAGCCAATATAGAGATGGAAGCAGCACAAATGGTCCAAAGTGTGTCAAGTGTTTGGACACGTAAATGGTAAAGCTGGACCTGCACTTATTTCCCAACTTTTTACCCATTCGTACACACAAACACTCACACATAGCCTAGCCAGCCATCTGTCTTTCTCAATGAGAAATCCATCTGGAATCACGCGGCTTGAATCCAAATATGAAGGCGGGACAAAGAGACGCCGAGTAAACCATTAACAGATAAGACGGACATGACGCTTTTGTCAGAGAAACTTAAGAATACAGGGTGTAATCTGTAATTCAATCCTTATATTTGAATCAAGTAAATGATGGAAAATAGTTGTAAAGAGATTTGCGGACATGGAACTGACTTTGACTCCTGACAAAAAAGAAGTCAGTGTGTATGACGCATTGCAAAACACCCACCCCCAAAACTTGTGATTTGTTCGGTACAGAATAGATTGTGCATATTTCACAGCGCCCAATTCCAGACTGTTTTCTCGGTATTGAATACACTGAAAAAAAACGGATGGCTGGCCAGGCTAACATTTACACACCAGTGAAACAGTCACACATATGAGGCTAATAATGTCTTCATTTATCCCTGTCAAACTGCAAAGGTGCATTCACAGTCCTGCATGTTCGTGAGAGCTGCTTCAGTACGTCAGCAACATGGAGGGTTTTCAGACTCACTGACCCAAAAATAAAATAGTTCAATGCAGAATATGCAATGTCAGTACTTGGAGCAGAGGCACAACCACCTGAAGCTTTATTACAACAAACACCATTAATCAGCTGGACCTGCATCACATAGATGAATATGGCTTTAAACAGACAAGAAGTAAAACAGATTTTTTTAATGGTTTGTACTTGTGTGTTACTAAGTGTGAGTAACTCTTCTCAGAGAGCAACAAAGCAAAATGAATAACTCATAAGCTGACCAACTTTATTGTGCTCATTAAACTATTTGATCAATATTGTGCATTATATCTATTCATGTTTGTGGTATTAAAATTGGTATCAGACATTAAATAGCAACATTGAGCTAATATGTATATAATGAAAGCAGTTGAGTGCAAGCTTCATGAAAACAAACACAAAATGTGAAATCTGTCCCACAAATAGCAAACATGTTGGATTTTAAAAATGTATTAAACACTTCAAATGTATGGGTCTGTATGTTAGAGCGGACTGCCGTACTCACGGACACATGAGATGAGGTCATTAAACCGATCCTTGGGGAACAGCGGATTTTCCAACCCCCTGAAGTAAAGCTTTAACACACCTGCCACAGAGTTGATGTCATGGTTGCTCTCCTCGTCAATAAGTGGATCATTACCTGCACCACAGAAAAAACAACAACTTCCAAATACCAAAGAAAGACAGAAAAATTTCCACTAATCGCAATTACAAATTACAAATAAATGCCAAACATCACAAAAATTCTGATAAGAGAACACAAAAAAAACAGAGATTCCAAGTTTCAAAGGATGGGCATCAGTCTCATCATGACCCATCAGCCTCTGGATCAGGTGAGCGTCAGGCAATGTTCCAGTTGATCGCTCACCTCTTTCAAAGGAGTTCTTGATGTCGTTGACCTCCACTTGTGATCCCGACACTCGGAATATACCCTGATGCTGAAGACCTGTTAGAAACACAGGGATATTTATAGTTAAACGTTTATAATTAATGCTATGTTATGTGTTAGTATGATGTTTCCTGTAAATTTAGAGTTTATTAATACTTTATATAGTCCATATCCAGTGAATTCCAACAAACAACATTAATTTTGAACATTACACTAAGTACGTTCTACATTTCTAATATTTCCTCCCGTTTCTTTCTTGACATAAATTATGTTTGAACCAACATAGCATCTGCGCTGTTTTGTTTGGGTAGATGCCATCCATCGCCTGATCCATGGGAATTATAAGCATCCAAGATTATCACTTCCTTTCATCAGTGTCGCCATGGTTATGCGATGGTTAAACAGTTCTTTCAAGCTGTCACATGCAGCAGGTGTGACTGAGTTACTATAGTAACCGGTATACTCCATGTCTCACTTAGACTGTATATAACGTCTAGCTCCCTCTGAACCTCTCATATTTTCACCAACAATAAGCTTTATTGTTAAGCTTAACCTAAGATTAGTGTGTCTGTAAAATCATAAATACAATCATATTCCAACACTAAAATCTAGCAATGCAACATAGTGAACTGGTAACATAATTATACTACCGTAGATTAGTCACAACACTATAAATAAATCTCAATCATAACTGTGAGATGTTAAATCATAATTAGAGCACTATTTGTATTGGCACATCATTCATTGTAGGAGTAGGAAGCAATCCAAACACAGCTGTGTAGTCAAACAAACGGTAAATGGACTGCACATATATATACTGCTTTTGCACACTTCACAAAGCCTCACATTCACCCATTCACCTACACACTTATACACCAATGTGCGGCTGCCACCATGCAAGGCACTGCCAGGCCCTACTGGAAGCAATTTAGGGTTCATTGTAGAGCTGTAGAGATGTACGTGTGTGTAATAGTCACATCACAGGTCCTGCAATGTAGGAGGTAAATTAACTCAATGTGTTCTCATCTAATGTCACACTGTGTGCAGTGATCCACCAATCACAATCATTATTTTTTCTTTTTTTTTGGCTCGCCACTGATAATCATTCTGAATCAGTTTGCTGAAGCAGACCACACCCCCGCACATGGAGTGAGTCACTGGTAACAACATTAAAAAATGAGCAGCAAACTAGAGAAAATCACTGAAAATGAAAACTTGGTGCCAAAAAAAAAGTTACATTAGTTATCTGAAATCACTTAATCCACCGAAGGATGATGCTGAAACATGTTTGTTGTTGACAGTGCCTTGCACCTTCTGCCACAACTAGAGGTAACACAACTAATTTGGCTATTTACATTGGCATCACGCAGCTATTATATCCTCCTGAGTATTTTTTCATATCACAATACATA
>JAPTGZ010000005.1:26261083-26277500 GCA_029814645.1 Fowleria isostigma | reverse complement strand
CACACACACACACACACACACACACACACACACACACACACACACACACACACACACACACACCTTACAACTGTCACGGACTACTTCCCTGATTACTGACCAGTTCCATAGTGACACAGACAGAGGTGTGTGTGGAATGGGCCAACTCGACGCTAAGCCACATGTTAAAGCTAGTCTCTGTTCGTTCTCTTCACAGTGCTTTCATTTATTCCGTTCATATTTTGGGCCTTTTTATTACATTATTTGGAGCCATGGGTTACATGGATTGTGGCGTTTATTACAACTTTGCCAAAATCTACTGCCTGAACTTACCATCACGTATACCTACTCAGTCGCCTTTCTTCCGCTCCGTGTCTAAATTTTCAGACACACGCGCGCGTTGCATGCAGCGTTCCACTATTGATTGACATGTGTCGTATAACCAATCAGATGGCGTTGTGGGAGGGACAATGCTCACGGGACGGAGAGATCAGAGGAGCCGCGCACAGCCGCATCAGAGCCAAAATGGATTTAAGTTTGAAACGGCATATCGGCCGTCAGACACTTTTAAAAGCCGATACTGAAAATTGGCAAAAAGACGAATATCAAAGCCGATAATCGGTCAACCCCTACCTACAATAACATGTAAATATATAGCCCCTGCTACTTCTGTTAACATTTCACTATCTGCACTGGATATATTGTGTGTACATTGTTTATGTATATGTGGCAAGGCGAAGAGGGCCTGGGCAAGCTTCAAACCCCAGACTCCAGGTAATAGTCACAGGCGCTAACCAGTCGGTCTTGGCCAAGTAGCCAGGATGCATAATCAACCAGAGGCACAGTGACAGGACCACCCACTGTCACATATAGTTAAGATATTTTTGAAATAACTGCCTTGGTTATATGTTTACACTGCACGGTGTGCACTGTTTGCACCGGACATACTGTGTATATATTGTTTCCTTTGTTTTTTACACCCTGTCTTTTAGACATACTGTCCTTTTTCAAGTCATGCTGCTTACATGTGCCTTAAATTGTCCCCTGGGGACAAATAAAGTTTTCTGAATCTGCCAGAGTGGACCTTTTATTTATTTATTTATTTTTCTTTTGGCAGTATTACAGCTTTGGTAAAAGTACTTTCCACCAGAGAAACATTGAAGCACAGTGCACTACAGCAGGTGTCATCAGGTTTTGACAGTGCCATGTTTGTACCTTATTTATCTTCTTTAAAAAAATAAATAAATAAAAAAAATCCGTGCATAGTGAATATAGTTTAGTATTTTCAAAATCTGTAGTTATTGCAGTACCATATAAGTATTTTAGCTGCTTAGTGAATATCACTTTATTAACACTAGGTGTACTTATAAAAGGAATGTGTAACAAAAGCAAAAAGAGTCTTGAGATCAGTAAAAACAAAGTGCAAAATTAATATAAATTATGCTCTACTTTAGCTAATAGTGAAAATTAAAAATTCAAGGAACTTATCTTTGTTCTCAGTTAAAGGAAAAACTAATCTTATTTGTCATCAAGTGACATTTTGGAGAGTCAAATCCTTTGCTGAAGAAATGGTGGAAAATAGCTGTCATATACAATAACTGGAAATTTTGGAGTGGTCAGTGATTTTATTCTATGAAACTTTTGCTCTAAATTTCAGAGTAAGTACTTTTTACTGTGTTACTTTTATGACTTAATTCAGTTTTAATAGAAATAAGTACAATGTTATTTATATATACATCTTTTTTCTACAGAGGAGCCTTTTCCACACTGAGATCAATGTTTCAGTGCTCTAGAATGCCTGTTCATGAAATCTGTGAAAAAGAAATAGATTAAAAATATCCAGTGTTGGCATCTTATCTGTGTTTTCTGTCAAACTCTAAAGCTTGTTTAATCTGTTTGAGAAACACTGACATTATATGTTTGATTATTCCTGTTGTTTGTAGGTCTGTGCATTGAAGCTTTCATTTTTGCCTCCAGCATTTGTCTATTTGACCTGAATCTCTTATCAGAAGTTCAGACACTTTTCATCTATATGTGGATCAGGAGCTGCAGCAAACACGAAAACACCTCAGAGGATGGTGTGAAACAGGAGTTTTGGTTCAACATACCTTAAAATGATGTCCAGATCTGAACAAAAGTCACTCTCTTTGTATATATATATATATATATATAAATCTGTTTTGTAGATTACAGACAGCCAAATGAATGGCACAGAACCCCCCCCAACCAATACTACAGGTAGATTTTATCTTCAGGGCACTACATCTATGGAACAAACACCCTCCAAATGTCACGTATGTGCACACTAAACACTTCCTCTGTTTATGAGCCTCCTGTTTATGCATTCAGGAAGTGGTTTCCCTATCTCAGACCTCAGACCCCGGGCTCCAGGGACAAACAGACCATCAAAATGCAGCAACTGAAATCTGTGAATCTACAACTACTGTCAGATAAATATAGAAAAATTGGCATTTGTTTGATAGTAACCTTTCAACAAATTCTTATCTCATACATATGATTATTAAAAACACTAGCAAACACTTCTGACAATATGGCTTTTATTGCTGCAAGAAAAGAAAATCTTTTGTTTGTTAGTTTCTGTCAAAGGAAACTGAACTAAATGAATCATTTAGAAATAGATTTACATCGTAGAATAACTTGAATAAAATGATTTAATATTTGGAGACTATCTCTTTTTAAATACATTTTTTTTGTTTTATGTTGATTTAAAGGTTAAATATTTAGGATCTGTGCATGCTTGTGAATGTGTAGTTTAATCAAGTGTGTTTTGATCTGTGAGATGACGTTTTGTTGACTCCACTTCTAAGTTAATGACTCACAGTTTTTCTACATCCAGAATAACAACCTGAACACTGGTCCCTGTGTACAGGGTTTGGGTTACATTCCCCACACAAACCTTATGCTCACTCCTGTCCAGGGGTGAACCTGGCTACTCCCCTGATTTTTGAGTTTAGTTAAGTTTACTTATTTCAAACATGAAATAAAAGAAAAATAAGAATCAAAAAAGAAAGACACAGGAAAAAGAAAATCTGCCTTTACCTCTCAGCAGAGTGGCCACATTATGAATGAAAAGGAGCAGAAAAAGTTCTTAAAACTTTGTAAAAACAAAACACCACTATGTCCACAAGCTTCTCAAAGCACTGAAACAATCAACAAATTAACCAAAAATGCAAAAAAAAAAAAAAAAGTTTTTACTCCTCTACTTTACTCCTAGAGGCAATTATTATAAGTATTTATTGGAATTATAGAACTTTTACTAGAGGTGGAATATTTGTTAATATTTTCACTTACAGTTTTGTTTTACTGTAACACCGGGCACGTCCCTGTTGTGAATTAAGAACACTTGTATAGTGTATTAATACAGGTTGTTAGTAAATACTTTAAAAGTAACTTTGTGTGTCTTCTACTAAAACAATATCATGACATTGACATATATCTGGGGATTCCTATGTACCATTGTCCCATGCTTTGTTGCAAAGATGTCTTGCCATCAAATGTAAAATTTTCTACACCTGTCACTTCTACCTCCTGAGAGCATTAGTGTCTTTCTTCTGCTACTTTATACCATCGATGATGTAAAACACACTTATTAATGTCACTCCTACACAACACTCCACTGAGTTTATCCTGGAGTTCCATGCAATTTATTGTGACAGAACCAGAGAAAAATACAAATTAACTGTACAATTAAGAGAGATGCATTCACTCCCTGATGAGAAGCAGATATTCTAAATAGTGGTCTGTAGCACTATAAAAAGCTAAATATCTACTGTAATCCTAAGGGAGTCTAACTGGTAGAACTCTTCATTAAAAAATGCTCAGGTACGTGAAGAGGGCAATGTGTTTAGAGGATATTAAAATGCCAAGAACAACTGGAGAAAGTGTACTTAAGGGAATGATTGTTCTCTGCTTGTCACTGCATGGAGATGAATGTTTAAGGTTCACATCTGGGAGAAATCTTGGTGAATGCATCTGGGGGCTGTGCTTCTTTGCATTTGTGTGTCAGAGTGAGTTTACATGATGGGGTCTTTTGATGAATGACAGCCAAGGGGATAATGAGAACCAGTACTACGGGGTTAAAGGACAAGTTCACATTTTTTTTTAACGTCTGTCTTTACAACAGTCACGTGTCCATGTCAACTGAAACAGCACTGGCTTCATCCTTTCATTTTATAGAGGCTACTCTAAATATACAGCCATAACACAGCTGTGAAACATGGTAAACATCTCCTGCGCTGAATAGTAGTTTCTTTTTTTTGTAAGTTGTTTCCATATAAAAAAGTTCAATGATGTCAGTAAAACATTGCATCTCCTCCTCTGGACTCATTGAAAACTCCAGAAAAGTCCTAATGTAAATTGTTTACGTAGGTATTGAAATGCAACTGTTACACAGCAGATGTTTCCTATTTTTTTCTAAAACAAAACAAAAGATTTTCACTTTGCAGAAAACATTTCATTCTTGATCACAGTTGGATCCAAAATATTTGTGATGTCACATACTGAGATTTTAGGGAGCACAGAGAAACAGATGAATATGAAAACATCTTGACAGTGTCAAAATCCACACTGTGAAACTCAGATGATTAAAGTGAAAGAACATAGAAAAAACACATGTTTTGCAGCAGAGGGGCAATCTGAACTCCTGAAACGAATGCTGGTGGAAAACTGTCTGACTCACATCGGTGATGAAATGTCGTATAAAACTATTTTCTTATGGATTATATTTTTGCCAAAAAACAGTTACTGTAGATTTGGTCCCGACATATTTACAGTATATTAAAAGGAAATTCAATAGTGGTTAAAATATTTCAATGTATAAACAGAAACATATTGTATATAATGGTTTTCAGTGTCACTTCATTTTAGAGGCTCAGTTAAGCTGTGAAACATCTGGCAACATTAATATCTAATGCATAAAAAAAGGGGGTAAACTATGCATTCATCAGGGACTGTACTGAGTTGTGGATTCTTTTGTATTCTTCTGTGTGATCACTTCCCCAAAAATGCCAAAACTGTTGCTCAGTATCAGTCAGGCTGACTGGCAGTTATTGGATAATTACATGTAATTTCTCTAATGGCAGAGGCTGATATTTATCTGTTTTTTGTTTAAACTTTCTTTCACATATTTTTTTGCTTGTATTTTTTCCCATTCAAAGATTGTGAGATGAAGACCTTAAAGCAGTTTTTTTTTTTTTTTTAATCACGCTTTCCTTATTTCCGTGGAGAAAAATAAGAACAGAAACTAAATGAACAAAGAGGTAATTAGTCAGCCAAATTCTTGTTTTAAACCTTGGCATCAGTATCTTCAAACAATTTCACAATCAGTGCTTCTCCGGTTAAAACAGATGGCAGCTAGAATCAGCTCCTCATGGTTATATGATTCTGCCAACCAGCTTACATGTATGTCTGTGCTTCTCCAGCTCTTTTTTTGGAAGGTGCCAGGATCAGACCATCTTTAATGCTGTCCTGATAAATGGTCTTGCCACAGACAGTATTGTCACATCAGATCTGATGCAGGACATTGGAAATACTGGACCAGCTACTAAAACTCAGACTGACTCTGATAATGAGGTTCCAAACGTCTGAAGAATGACTGAGTTAGAAAATCATCACAGTCATTAAAGATGTTACTAATAAAGCCCAGTTATAATGAGCAGATCTCCTGTAAGGATCAAAGACTTTTAAGCAAAACATAGGAATTGAACTAGGAGAAATTCTGCATAAATGAAAAAAATGTTAGAAATGTCCCCTGTTCTTTATGCTGTCTGACTTCAAAGTTGCATCCAAAAGAATATATATGTGTATACAATACACAGATAACCAATAGTTTTCCCATGTAAGAGCTGTACATGCTCATGTGCTCATGTGAGGTTCGTTTTAGAGTCAGCATGTTGGACAAAAAGGAACGGAAAAGATTGGGATAGAAAATGCAACCTGAAACCAAAGTATAGAAATCAGTATACTGTGGCTGCTATAATGCAAACGATAAGCATCTAAGTCAAGCCAGTTTCAATAGTTCTGTTTTGGCTCCTTATATAGAATTCTTTTCAAGAGAAACACGAAAGTCTATGTCAGTTTGAAGCTTCTCAAAAAGTTTCCATGATAGTCAATGTATAAAGAAAGCAGAGTCAGCTTTGGTGCTATGATATAATCAACAACAATGTTAAAGAGGAGAGGAGAAACAACATCTCACAAAAGTATGTCCATCTTGATTTAAACTCTTCAGACTCACAGAGGACTGCACTCATTGAATTGTGATCATTATATTAATGGCATTTGGAGTTGGCTCTAGTATACTGCAATGGTGCAGAATCTTAACATTGTTACGTTTTCATACTGGGTATCTGAGTCCATATCCAAGTATATTGGACCCAAAAGTCCACATAATTTTATCAACCTGAATGCAAACATTCTGTGTGCAAGTACCATACCCGAGTCCAGCTGAGATGGTAGTCCTGGAAATGGACTACGTGGATGTACGAATGTTGCAGTGTAAAAGAGAACTGTGTCCAAGACTGGATGTGACCTAATCACCACTCCAACAATGGAAGTGACTTAATCATCACCTTAGACGGCACTCCTGCTGTCTCCTGAGAAACCCTTGAATCCATGCGACACAGGCTCACCTATCAATCAAACCACTTTGTGATATATTAGAGACAATGAAGGTTGCTCTTTTTCACTTTGCCTCAAATAGGCTAACAGATAGAAAGGTACTGCCTATGAACAGAACAGTTGCTCGGTTGATGACGTAAAGGTTTGTCACGTCCACGTTTGTTGGATACTCACAGAATTCCTTCCACACCACCACCTACTGTTTCAGCCCTGTATCACTCACTAGTTCTTAGGCACGGGCACATGCTTGTGAACGCAACATCTGTGGGAAAGGTGTGAGTGCATCCAGGTACCGCATGGATCCGGATACCCAGTCTGAAATGGCCTTAGTGTTGCCACTGGTCTTCTAAAAGTCTGTGACTGTTAAACTAAGGATTTATCATTGTCCATAAAGCTCCTGAAAATCAACTCAGTGTCTTATCGTCTGTAAACAGCAGGTTGTAAAGGTTTACACTGATCTGCATTAGTATGATGCCACAGAGATTGGTCATTTCACTTTAGTCTCTTTTTTGGGGGACAGGAAGGTTTTCTCTTCACTCATGACCCTCCTGACCATGTTACACTTTTTGTTAAGTTTACTGTGAAATGGGAATCCTCTTTATTTCAGTGATTCTGCACATATTCTGTAGTCACTTCTATGTTCTTTGTAGATAATGAATCATTTGATGGACTCCATGTGAAGTGATCTGTTAAAACAGGGAGATTATTAATCAAAGATTTGGTAAATACTGATTCATTTTGCCCTCATGCTGAGCCATTCAATGAGTAATCTGGCCACACACTGAATGATACTGCTGTCCCTTTCATTTATGTGATAATTGGCTGAGCACTGTTGTTTGTTAACAGTTCATGAAGACATTTTAGGTTTGTTTGGCAATTAAGTCATGCCAAGCTTAATTTGGTTTGAGTGTTTCATGTTGTTGATGCTGGTAGTTAACCTTATTTTAATATATAACTGTGTTTGTGTGCTTCTCCACACTGGAGGATGATCAAACTCAGTGGATGTTAATGCATGGCTGCTCTCCAGGACCTCCCATCAGTTTGTGATAGATAGGAAAGCACTGCTGGGTCAAATTTTTTACAGTTGAAGTGAAGTCTTCTTGCCTCAGAATAACACGGTCAGAATCTTGTTATAACTTTTTATATGCACAGTAGGGTCATCCAGGACATGGACAGGTTGTGCTTTTTTATTGCTGATGTCTTCAACAAGGGAAGAGAGACAGTAGATCTCATCCTGTTTGGGTTGCATAAGTCCACTCCCATGATGGTGGCAGAGAGTAAGAGAATGAAAATGAGGAGGTATTTGAGGGTTAAGGAGACAGACAGGCTGAATTTAAATGAAGGAAAAGCTGTCTGAATGATATATAGAACGATAAGGAGCCTACCACTTAGGCCCTTTGCACAGGATGGGACTCCACCCAGGGTCTTTTATGATGAAAGCTACCCCATTTAAAAGACGTTAGCTTCACTTTGGCTACATTCATTCACACTTCCTGTCTTTAACAATGTGCTTCCTTTTCCTGATTTCCCCTCATGGTGGAGTATTTAGCTCTTTGATAAAATGTGGGATGAATGACTCACTGACAATTAAAGTGACTTCATAGCAGAGTGGATGCTATAGATTCATACAAGTGATGTATGTTGCTTATGTAAATTTTGTGTTACAGTCAGTTTCGTGCTGAACCTGGTTGTTTTTCAGCATTAGTTAACTCCATTTTAAACCCAACAGTAGGCTATGTTGTACATTCATGTCACACAGAAGGGACACACTGAAGAACATTTCCAACTGAATAAACGGTTCTTTAAAGGAATGTAGGAGACAGTTATAAGGTCATAAATGGAGTTAAATAATGTCTGAAAATGACCAACATCCAACAGAAAACAAACACCAACACAAAGTTCATATCATGTTTATTATGTTTATCATGTTTACCCTGTTTTTGTGCTGCTTCTAGGCCAAGTTGTCATTGGAAATGAGAGGCTGCTGTCAATTGACAAACCTGGTTAAATAAAGATCAAATGAATAAACGAGATCAACTATATCCACTTTACACTGGGAATGTCCAATAATGTCTGGAGATGCTGTAACCCAGTGATTTGGCCATCATAACTTATCCTTTGTTGCTCAGATCTCTACGCTGCTGTTTCTAACACATCAGCTTTGATGAATAAATATAATATGTCACCCACTGACAGGTCCTATTGCTATCAATGGTAATGATAATCAAATTTAACAGCACTTTTCTTATCAGTGGTCATATTGTTATGGCTGATCCATGTATAGTTGAGTACCTTAAATTTGTATGCCTAAATAATTAGGTAAATACAACTTAATTACTAAAAAAATATCACCCTGGATAAATTGTAACTTGAACTGATCAGTAACCAAGGAGGTGTGTCTAAGAATTTGATGCCTTTATCCCTATATGTAACATTAAGCAATTAAACAACATGGTACTTGTTTTCCATTCCTTGCATTAATTTGTCTTTAAGAAAATTAAAATTTAATTTTAAGATGCATCAAAACAAACCTAAGTTACTTACAGTATATTACATTATTACATTATATATTACAGTATATTGTCAAATATACATAATTACACATGATAAACCTCTGTCATATTGTCTGAATATCCAATCAGGTACAACTCAGATTTAGCATTAAATGTGTGGGTTTTAAAGCTAAATAGAAGGATACGGCATAACTAAACCCACTTCTAAAGGGTGTGGGGAAGGAAAACACTTGCTGCAGGTCAAAAACTACAGTTACTCATAAAGCACTTAGAAAACATAGATGATCTTCATTTTCACTCCAAACCTGAAAATATGATCCTAAAGCCATAATTTACATGAAATTTGATACCTCTGCTTGAGCACCCCCCCCCCCGAGCAGGGTCATATTCAAAGGGCCAGTGGCAGATGAGGTCAGTCAGGTGAGTGAATTATGAGTGTATAAATTGTGTCTGAAGACAATTTTTTTTTCCTTCCTGTGTCCCTTCAGCTGTTTCACATTGACTCCAGGGATACCGGAGTCAACATGGATTTCCCCTGAGGTCGGCATACAGCAGAACATGATGTGAGCACGTGTTGTTTTGTTTAGATTCACGCCACAGAAGTTAGACAATATACATGTCCAGGAGGTCTGTGATGTGGTTCTGACAAGAAGAGGTTTAAATAAAGACCCAGGGAACCTGTTGACCCTTAGTTTGGATGCTGGTATTTTTAAAGCAAATTATACTAGCTCAAAAAGAAAATTATAGATCCTTTTATTACCATTTTATAGGTTCACCCTGTGGGTTAATTTTGCTGGCAAGACCTCAGCTCTTGTGAAAAATCAATCAGAAACCAGAAAATGAAATGCATTGCAAAATTACCCTCACTTTCCATGTCACCATCTTTTTGATTGCAGGGGTTTCTAGCATTGACATTCATAGGTCTGCAAGTACAGCCTGTTTCTTGGTTCGTCACACTGTGATTGCAGAGCTGACAACCTTTGATTTGCTCCATTTAAAGACAAGACAGTTGGAGCATCACACTTTCAAGTGCATCCAGATAGGTGATATCTTTACTCCTGAATGACCCGTGTTTTGGAAAATACTTTGGACACCAATACAAAGACACATTTGCATTCACTGACCCTGCAGTGGACACACTGATGAATACACGTGTATATAAATACATGTATATACAATATAAGAGTAAACCGATTTGAGTTATTTTTTATTTATTTATATTTTGCCAGCACAATTAAGAAATGCAAAGGTAAAAAATTATATATACATGTATATATATATATAAAAAATGTGTGTGTGTGTGTGTGTGTGTGTGTGTGTGTGTGTGTGTGTGTGTGTGTGTGTGTGTGTGTGTGTGGTTTGTGTGTGTGTGTGTGTGTGTGTGTGTGTGTGTGTGTGTGTGTGTGTGTGTGTGGTATGTGTGTATGTGTGTATGTGTGTATGTGTACTTGATGTTGTGTATATATGTACAAATGTATGTATGTGTATAGAGATGTATGAGTGTGTAAGTTTGAATATATATATATATATAAATATAAAAGAGTAATATCAGAGGAAAAGGAAGATAAATATATATTATGAATTAGTTGATTATTTTATTGAGAAGGGGTGGTATTAAATAAGTTGCACTTCTTCCCACCCTTTTTGGGCAAGTAAATGAAACTATTGTGCTGCTTTTCTTTCTAAGATTGTCTTAATTGTTGACTTGTGTATTATTATTCTGTATTAATTGTTCACACATTTATTAAATGTTATTGCATGTACGGAATAAATCACTAAATTAATCAATCAAAAAAATCAAATCTCTAAATATAGACAGCTCATCAAAGATGCAAAAAATAAAGACATTTTCTGCTTTTTTTTTTTTTTTTTTTTTCCAGTAGTGTTGAAATAATAGATCCAAATACAACTGTTGATTTTTCATTAGCTTTCAGTTATTATTATGAGTACATAAGTAGCTGGACTTTGATGAATTCAGTTTGTGTTTGCTTTGAATTATAGAAGCTGACAGAGGTAGGTTGAAAAAGTACATAATGTCAAATTAAATTGAACCGTTAAAAATGCATAAGCAAAATGAGGCGGAACATGCACATGAACCTGAATTTACTAATCATTTTTACATGTTGCTTTGTAGTTTGTATTTTTATTTGTGTAAACATTATGAAGTGTTAGCTTACTTTAATAACCTTAGTGCATGTTTTATTTCAAATAACTGCAAATCTTTTCCACTGAACATTTAATCTAGGTACATCCATTTTTGATAAAATTGGTTGCATATAAAGCGGCACAGTGGTGTAGTGGTTAGCGCTCATGCCTCACAGCAAGAAGGTCCTGGGTTCGATCCCAGCACCATCCATGGTGGGACCTTTCTGTGTGGAGTTTCCATGTTCTCCCCGTGTCTGTGTGGGTTTTCTCCCACCATCCAAACACATGCACTGATAGGTTAACTGGTTAATCTAAATTGTCCATATGTGAGAATGGGTGTTTGTCTCTATATGTCAGCCCTGTGATGAACGTAGCTGGGATAAGCTCCATGCGACCCCTGTAACCCTAGTGATGTGGGCTCTGATTTTTTTCCTCTCCTCTTCATTCACCTGCTGCCTCCTCTTACATAACATGTTTTTAACACATGGAAAAGGTGACTGACAAGTAACGAGGAGCACTTTCTCTTATAATACGTGCTTTATATATTAGAGCAACATATACATGACAGGAAAATATACAAACAGTATACTGTATATACAGTGAAAAACATTATGTCATGAAGAGGAATGATTCTGTACAAGCCAAAGCAATTAACAACACCATCAACATGTATTAACAACATAAACAAAGTGCAGGTTTGATTTAAACTATAGTTAACACTAAATATATGATCTTTATCATTCTCTTACAGTGAATAACTAATGATAATATCTGAAATAAGCTTACTTTTTTACTCACATTAACTTTACTATAACTTTACAGTGAAAGTAATCGCAGCGGAGGACATTAAAACATGTCAGAATGATTAAAATAAACAGTGAAAGGCAGCTGATATTCTGTACATGGCTTTGTGCTAAATTAATAAGTGTACCATTTAAAAGTGTAGTACCTGATATGTGTATAATGCACAGACATTCACAGAGCCCTTTTCTACCTTTCCATCAGTAAAGTATTTTACTTCCATGAGCTGACGGAACTATCTTTAAAAATACACTGAACTGACAGAAAAAGAAGCAAGAATCATACATTTCTCATAATGCAGTTGAACAGTAACAGCTTTCAGTCATACCTTTATCATCTCCAAGCCTGAACTGAAATGAGTGATGACAAAACCCAAAACATAGTAACATACTAATGCTGAGCCGTTACAACAATGATCAGAATCTTTATGTTTAAGGTATGGGCATGTTGTTGTTTTTTTATAGTGTCATAACTTGGCGTGACAGATTATTATGAAAAAAATGTAATGATTCATAGACATATATTTTTTCTCTGACTTCAAAGTAATAAAATCAAGGCTCAGGACATCCATTAACAAAAGGGATGAGTTTAGAGATCGTAGTCTCAAAGAAGAATCTCATCATATTGGGATGTGTCTTGTACCAGTTTTATTTAAATATGTGAATCAGTGTGTATGTGTGAAGAAGATAGTAACACCCATGTTCAGATGTACCATGAGATGACACCTCTTAGGTCTGAAACCAACTGCCACACACTTGTTTATAAGAAAATAGAGTCCTCCCAATGTCAAAAAGATCTCATATAGCTGATCTACGATGAAAAGATCTCATTCCTTACAATGCATTTTGTTTGGGATAGGTATATCTTGAAATGTTGAAAAATGCTGATTAGATGAGAAGACTCCGTGACCCCTTACTGGACTCTACACTTTAAATAAAAACTTGACAAAAACGCACTTAAGAGCAAACAGAATGTTGCGGATGTCAATACATTTTGTTCTGGTTTTTGTCACTTATGTAGTCAGATTAGTAAATTTTTGAACTGATTAAGACACTAAATAAATACTGATGACTTATGTTTTTGCAAATCACCCTGAGAAGGATATACAGGAGATATTTTAATGATGTCAAAAATAATCAACCTGTTGATAGCACTGTATGTAAAACAGATCATTATGATCAGCCTTGGCAAATAATAAATGTCTGAGGATACTATTGAATCTGTTCAATCTTGTTAAAACAGATACATTGGTACAGATGTGACCACAAAAATACAAATTAATAATTGCACTATGAGGAATATAAACCAAATGTTTGATGTTTGGGCTCATAAACAGCCCCTTTAAGTAAGAAAATTATAGAGAATATGATACAGATAATCCTTTCCTTTTCCATTAAGCTCCTAAAAATCTAAAATCTGCAAACGGGAAAAATGTTTTGCA
This sequence comes from Fowleria isostigma, assembly GCA_029814645.1. Taxonomy (NCBI): domain Eukaryota; kingdom Metazoa; phylum Chordata; class Actinopteri; order Kurtiformes; family Apogonidae; genus Fowleria; species Fowleria isostigma. The sequence goes on along the minus strand of JAPTGZ010000005.1, from coordinate 26,263,985 downwards.
CAATTCAGTCCATGCTATATCAAACACAACATCACATTTGGTGCAAAAAAAAATAGAGGTTTTTTTTTTTGTTTTTGTTTTTTCAGTTCAAGTTTGGAGATCTGCTCATAGAGAATTATTGTGTAATTTTTCAATCTACGAAAACAGATGCCCATAAAGCAAGAGGTTATGGTATATAGTGGACGTGATGATAAAATAAGATCAAATGTTTATATTTTTATATTTTTCCACATGTTTTTCACTTATTTACAACAAAAGAGCATTTCATTTAAAACCAAAGTTACAGTGGATGTGTTTTGACTTGACAAAGCAAACTGAAAAGAGTAACTAAAACTTTGTAGCAGCTGCGTGAACCTAAACAAACCAACACCACATTTGCCATGGAGTAAACTTTTCCACTCTGCTTCAGACCAAAGACAACAAAACATAGGTGTGACTCCACCCTCCAGGATGAGATCATGTCACTGCTGCGCACCAGCAGATGGAGGTGAGTCCATGTTTTCTGTCTTGCACCAGGTACAAACAAACAGTCATCAAGATGCAGATGGGACGGCTGGGGCAGTTCTGGGGGTGGGGTTGTAGTCTCTGAATGGCTCTGACAGTCGCGGACCCTGGAGACGGGACAGCAGCGTGGTCCGGCGGATGCTGCTATCTGAATCCAGATGGGTAAATTTGTTTTTCAGCTGGCTGCAACATGGCAGGATGCTTGCAAAGTCTGAAAGGAGGTGACCACTGAAGATCATGTAAATCCAGGGGTTACAGCAGCTGTTGAGGCTGGCCAACAGGGCGGACAGTGTCACGGCGGTGTTCTCTGAGTCTACGGGGAAACACAGAGATGTACGTTTATGAAGCACACTCTGATAAGCAAGTGACTAGTTCCAGGTGTTTACTCTTTAACCCTTTAACTACCAAGAACAAACAAAATAATTAACCCTTTAACTACCATGAAGAACAATTGAAATAATCAAACTACATCCTACAATCTGAATGGTGTCAGCAGTGACACGTTGGGGGTTGAAGCGTTAACCAGAGGGAGTCATACACACTGTAAGCCCAAATAAGTTGAATTTACTTAAAAAAAAAATTGAGAAACGTGGTTGCCTTAAAAAAAAAATTAAGTAATAATTAATGATTTAAAAAAAAATACATTTAACTTAAAATCTTTTGTAATATCAACTGCTTTGCATAGTTGTTACACTTAAATAGTTAAGTTCAATGCCCTAAATTCCAAGTTGATTAAACTAAAAATGTTAAAAGATTTTAAGTTAAACATACTTAAAAATTTCATTAATCATTATTCATTTTTTAAGGCAATTACTTTTCTCAATTTCTTTTTAAAGTAAACTCACCTTATCCAGGTTTACAGTGCAGTTGGCCTGAGCAACATGTAAAATGTTACCCTCACATCCAGAGTATGCCTTTGTATTATTACTGACTTACTATTTTCTATAATATTTAAATTTGGAATTCATATGGCTCACATACAGCCACAGAAATAAATTGTTGCTTCCATTTGTATAACTGCTCAAGGTTTTAGTTGGAGTCACCAGCACTGAATGGAAGTGGTGGAATAGTCAGCCATGTTTTGGGTGGTTTTACCCAGAATTTCTCCTAAAGCTTGACTGTAAAATATATTATTAAATGTAAAATATGTACATGCTTATCTGAGGAAAAAAATGATGAATAATGTATAATATTAATCATTCTAACATCTTACTAGTAGAGTGTCAGGGTGTGTTTACATGACAATCTGAATGCTTTTTCATTTTTTCGCCCCTCTACTTTTGCTTATTTTGCACATTTATGGGTGTGAACCTTTGGCCAGCAAGTATTTATCTCCAGCCAATAACAGAACTGCTCTCTGAGTATGGGCATAATTGCAGTGACTCCAGTTACACGGCCGTCTCCACCTTCCTGCTCTTATAACTTACTGCATGTTTAAGAGATTCATTCAAAACATCCAGGCAAGATCATACAAAGTTGTTGGCATAATTACAACATAACTACTGTGAAATAATCAAAAAATACACATTGATATTATGTGCTCTTTTATTACTGTCTATTTCTTTTGCTGAGCAGAGAGGAATGTTTTTGCTTGAGAATGCCTGAAATGAGTTGGTCATATATACAGTGCTCAGTGTAAATGAGTACACCCCCTTATTTTTATCAATATCTCAATAAACATAAGCACAGTTTAAAAAAAAAAATTTGCAAAAACTGAGTTTTATAGAACATTTCCTTAACTGAGAACATGATATGCTGTATAGTCTTTCATAGAAAATGTTGATTTTCAAAGAAAACTAAAGGTTTTGTGACAATTTTTGGGGGGTGTACTCATTTATGCTGAGCACTGTATGTATATAAAATTGATTCTTATCATATATCTGCCATAAAAATATGATTTTTGTACTTACATTATGTTACTGTCAACAATGTCCCCAATTAAAGGAAAAAAAAAATCAGAATTTTATCCATTGCATCAGCCCATTTCACTTGTATCACTGGTGTCATACCCATTTAACACCTTTTTTTTTTTTTTTACATGTCAATATTTTATTAAAAAAACAACAACAATGTAATGTGACAGCATACTTAAAAAACAATAAACATAGAACTTATAATATATTCATCTAATCTTTAAACAACACAGATAAATGCTCACTGACAAAGTTGAAAACAACCACTCCCATGATCCATAGCTTCACAATGTCCTCTCCAACATCAGATCCTACTATAAAACAATAGACTTTGTGTTTAAAATAAAAGAATTCTACAACTTTATATGACACACACATTTATCATTCACCTGAAGCTCAAGTAAAATCTAAGATGCTGTCAAAATGTGTCTCCTGATTGGGCCAAGCACTACAAAATGGATGCAGTGGCAATTCAGAGGTCTGAA
>JAPTGZ010000005.1:26234775-26245866 GCA_029814645.1 Fowleria isostigma | reverse complement strand
TTTATATTAAAAAAAGGGGGGGGGCACTCAATATTTCAAGGAACCTTAAATGTTTTGTTTTTATGATTAACACATGGAGAGAAAAAGGAGTTCTCATGCTTTCACACCATCAGTCAGTGATTTTATTATTTTTCTCTTTGGTGAAACACTTTATAGAACATCAAAAGTCTACTACTGGACTGAGAAATTTAAGAAAATGCAATCAACCATTTCTGAAATTTCAACGATCTGATTAATGTAGTGGAATAAAGGCCTACAAATTGCAGAAAAGGTCAAAAAGCTCCAGAAATGTATCATAGTGTTGTCAAAAGTGTGTTTCACCTCTGCATGCAAACAGCTGAATTTATTAAACCTGTTTTGTCTCAGCGGTGTGACCTGTCTTCATGTCCATGTTTGATGGCAACGACTGAATTTTAAAGGTGAAACACATTCATCAGTGAGAAACGTGACACAGGAATTAACAACTTTGTGTCTGAATGAATGCGGTGTCAGATAACTTCCCGGTTGAATCGCTTTATTTAGAAGGAGTGTGCTTTAGTATTGTTTCTTTAAGCAGCTGGTGAAGTGTACGTGTGTGTGTCTGTGTCAAAGTATGGAAAGAGCTATTTCTGATTCTGACCTCATTCATTATTCCACAGTGAAAAGCCTTGCACCTCCCATAGTGTACGTACTGAGTCATATATAAAGCTGTCAAACAATAACAATGCCACTTTATAGAACCCAAATCCATATGCACAAGGTCCCACAGTCTGTTCTTTCAACCAAACTGCAGATGAAAAGAAATTCTGCCCCTGTTGTCTCTCTGCTACAGAATTATACGGGCAATCCTTGAACTACTTATGATGAAAACTGCGACAGTATTTCTTTCAAAATCAATCTGAAAAATGAATAAACACACCTGAATGGTCCCATTTTTTTTTACTTCTTTGACAAATTCACCTTGATGTTAAATGTATTTTTTCTTCTCCTGACAGTGTTGTAGCTTTAAAGGGACTCTATATAACCTTAAATACTTAAATACTCAAAGGGTTGTTAATCCAATTCCCCAGACCTGACCAGTTGGCTGATATGCCCTTGAGCAAAACACTTAACCTCTATTTGTTCCCCGTGGGTGCGTGACATGGTAAGCCTGCCGTTCCTGCTCTGCAGCGTGTGGTCCTGCATGTTCAGTTCGAGGTGGGTTGAGGCAGTGTCACATGTACTAAATACTGTCAAATAAAGATTCTCCTTCTAATATAAACAGCCTATGTGTATTTTTTTTATACTGTATGTCTTTATTTATTTACATGGCATTGATTTTTCCAACAAAATTTTGTCTCAGTAGGTGTTAAATAAAATTCTGTAATCAAGGCAAGTTTCACCTTTAACCCTTTAACTGCTTGCTCGACCTTACGGTTTATTATATTTTGACTCAATATAATTCAGTAGGTGGAGTGCCTAACTTATTTGAGCCTAATTGAACCAAAAAAGATGAAAATCACTAAAGACATTTTGACTGTTTTTGGTGAAAATATGAAAGATATGAATATTTTTTGGGCATATTGTACTATAGCCTTCCTGAATACAATTATATTATTTGATATCACCAAAAACTTAAATTAGATATGTAATAATTTTTTAAAACATGCTCAACTAAATGGTTGGGAGATGTGTGGCTTTATGGTAAGAGCAGAAAAATTAAACCAAAATGAAATAATGGATTATTTGTTATAAAATGAAAACCTCTGTTCATCTATTGCTGCAAATATTAAACATTTAGTGGTAGGATATGATGAATATGTTGAAAGAATTAATTTAGTATGTAATTTTTGACATTTTGCCAGTTGATATTTGTAAGTATGGTAAAAAAAAATAAAAAAAAAAAAACTCTAAAAATTACTCATCCAAGGAAATAAGAAATGTAAACAAACAAAAAATAAATCATCAGGTTTTTCTTGGTGGGGTAGTTAAGGGGTTAACCCGCCATGTGCCTGATTATTGTATGAAGAATCCTAAGGTTTACATGAAATCAAATTTTATTCTTGACGCTGTTATCATCAACTTCTTTTCAGCAACAGCTACAAAACAAAGGAGAAACAAGATGTGCAATAACAGGATGGCATGCTCTCCCTGTTCCAACAAAATCAACAAATAAAACCGCTACAAGTAAATGATGGCAAACAAACACAACAGAGACAACTGACTGGACTGTACAAAGCACTACTGACAAAGCTAAAGAAAAGTTTGGTGGAAAGCTATTGAGTGGGTTTAAAGATATGCTTCAGAAATGAAATAATGACTAATGGGTTGATAGACAACACAGACAAATGAGAAACAAAATAACAAAAGGACCCAGTCCAACACCTGATGGATAAACTGCAGTAAGTTTGGTGGAAAAATATTGAATTGTTTTCCAGATATGCTCCAGAAACAAAAAGGTGACATCCAGACACACTGACTACTATATCCACCTGTGTTATTTGACATGAGGGATGAAAATCATTATTCTTGTTGTATGTCTGGGGTCAAAGATGATAAATGAGGTGATGGAAGGAGACACGCTGAGTAAACAAAATGAATGACGGAAGAAAAGACAGATGAGCTCAGCTGTTTGTTGGATCACTGCCTGTACTCTGTGAGCTCCATATATGTTTTAATTAATGATTATGTGAATATTTCTGTGTGCTTGGACAGTTTCCTCACAGTACATATGGTTCTCTGTGGAGCCGTTTTACATTTACAGCACAATCTCATAATCTCGTGCCTACTTTTTATGCTTTACCTTTTAGCCCTTTTGTTCTCGTGGCAGTGACATTAAAAAAATCCTCTGACAGTTTCTACTGTTTCACATGTGAGACTCGTGATATTTTGGAAACAGCAGACTTCCGACTCTGTTAAGTTTGATAAAGTGCACATACTAAGCTTTGGCTTTAATGGATTTAATTGCTGTCAACTTTGCAGATATAGTAAATCATTTCTCATTAAAATTTCCTTAAATATAAGGACTATAACTGTGTGACAATCACAGGGTAATTTTTTTTACAAATTTTTGGTGACATTACTTGTGACAATCTTTCATGTAAAAGTGTGCTTGAGTTTCTTAGAAATGTTTGCAACTCGAGGCAAAAACTCAATTAGTCATAACATTAAAAACAGTTCTACTTTAACTGGCTGATGTAAAACAAATGGAACAAAAGCCGAAGTACAGTCCAGTACTCACTCTGATGTTTGATGCAGGACAGGTAGTTTAGTGCACTTTTATTATAGCTCATGACAGAACTCAGATTTTCTACAAAATAAAAACATCACCTCATATGCATTTCAACCATAATACATGTGGACAAATGCAACAGTTAAATGTGTCAAAGTTTATGGTTTAACTACGCAAATGGAATATATTCACAATTCATAATTCTTTTTCTATTAGTGTATAATTACCTCAAAATAATTACTGCTGTGCCTTTGTTACTTTAGCAACAAGCCATTTATATCTATAAAAGGAACCGGTCATGTGGTATTCTTATGTTCCCTATGTACAGCTTTTTTACAATTTATATCAAATGGTTTCTTGATTACTAGCTACTTAATGCTCCTCAAAGAAATCAGTGGAATCAATGGAAATCATAACATCATAAATCTAATCCAAACATTTTTACAGTCAATTTGTGAGACATAAACTGAAAATCTACTAAATGGAGGAGCCATGCGTTCACCCATTAGTTTCTGTTTTAAGTCAGTGGTCTTCAATTTGGATGTCCACATGTCAGCTGCTGAAGTTGTTGGATAAAGTCAGACACAATAGATGTCACAGCTTTCTGTTCACCCTGAGATCTGATTGATAAAGGAAAAATTTTGGCGATGGACCCCCAGATCACTTATTGCTGAGTCTCAATAAAACAAATAACTTCGGATGACTTACAATTATTGACTTGATATTTTTAGAGAGATGTTTTATGTAAATCTATGCGAATAAGGACTTCTTGGAGTCAACCCTGGTGAGCCAGTTGCATTACAACTTTAAAATACTTCCAGATCCGGAGCATTTGGAGCAGAAGTCATTGCCCATTGGTTTCTGTGGTCTAAATAAACCTCTATTGACATTCTGTGGTTGTGAATGAAAGACTTGTCTGCTCTCTGAACTGTTTGGTGTTTGTGAGGGTGCTGGAGCCTATCCCGGCTACCTATGGGTCCACCCTTGACATGTTACCACTCCATTGCAGGGTTAGTACAGATAAATAGCCATTCACACCTACAGGCAATGTGGTTTAACTGACATGATTTGACTAAGTGACCTATTAATGGGAGGAAGCCGATATATCTGGAGAAAATTCACAGACATACAAACACCACAAAGGCTGGAATCAAACCCAGGACCTTCCTGCTGTGAGGTGATAGTACTAACCACTGCAACACAGTGCCACTCAAGTATTAATCTTTAAAGACCAAACAAAAAACATCTACTGATCTAAAATATTTAAGAACTATTAATCCACTAATTCTATTATCCTAGTTGCAGGTGATGGGTGTCAGCAGCTCAATGATCTCCTGGATTATTGATTACCTGACCACAGGCTACAGTTTGTCCGTCTGGACAGTGTCCTGTCTGATGTGATGGTCAGTGGTACAGGAGCTCCACAGGGGACTGTGCTCTCTTCTTTACTTTTCACCTTATACACCACAACCTTTCAACTGAACTCTGAGTCATGTCACCTTCAGTAGTTTTCAGAAGACTCAGCTGTTGTGGGGTGTATAAGAGATGGAGAGGAGGGAGAGTACAGAAAACTGGTGAGTGAATTTGTGGAGTGGATGGAATGGAACCAATCAAAGCTGAACGTCAACAAGACCAGGGAGATGGTGGTTGGTTGACTTCAGAAAGATGAGGACACCTCTACAGCCACTGAGGATCAGGGGAGAGACCGTGGAGGAGGTGGAGGAGTACAAATGTCTTAGAGTGAAGATCAACAACAGACTGGACTGGAAATCTAACTCTGAGGCTGTGTACAAGAAGGGGACAAGCCGACTCTACTTTCTGAGGAAGTTCAGATCCTTTGGCATATGCACCAAGATGTTGGAGATGTTCTTCCAGTCTGTGGTAGCCAGCACCATCTTCTTTGCGGCTGTTTGTTGGGGTAGCAGCGTCAGTCAGTGACACCAATAGACTTGATAAAATCATCAAGAAGGCTGGCTCTGTGATCGGTCTGAGGATGGACAGTTTTGAGTCCATGGTGGAAAGAAGGACGCTAAAGAAACTGATCTCCATCATGGACAATGAAGAGCACCCTCTCCACCACACACTGGACAGAAAACGGAGCACATTCTCAAAAAGATTATTACAGCTCCGCTGTTGATCAGACTGACACAGGAAATCTTTCCTCCCTTATGCCATCTCACTGTACAATAAACTCACCTGATGTCAAACCTGGTCATAACCATAATAATATCTCCACTGCACATTTTACTGCACATATTACCCGGCAACTACATTTTCATCCTATGTTGCACATTACAGTTTTGCTGTTGCATCTCACTGCCTTTATAACACTCTTGTTAATATGCTTATAACTTATTATGTACTGAGAAATTACCCTTATTTATTATCTCCTCTATGCTGTAAAAATTGCTCTATAAATAAAACTTACTTACTTACTTACTCTTACTGCATATATTGTATATATTGTACTCTTTTTTATTCTATTGCTGTTTTCCTGTCATGCTGCTGCTGTTACAATTCAATTTTCCGGTTTGGGATTAATAAAGTACTTCTATTCTATTCTATTCTATTCTATTCTATTCTATTCTATTCTATTCTATTCTATTCTATTCTATAAATTCATGTAAATAATTTATGCAAAATGTAGTTTGTCATCTTTTCATGGTCATCAAATATGACCCATTTGGAGGTTCAGTAGCTCCATAGTGAACATGGAAACACCGTCATCTACAACACTGATTTATTAGTAAAACCCATGGAGTTGAATCAATGACAGTGGATGGAGATGTTTTGTTTATGTTCAGTTAATAATAGGTTTGCTGAAAAGGTCACCTTTTCTTCAGTTTTTGCTGTTTTGATATAACCTTTGAATTGACTGAGTTTTCATAAACATCTAAATCAAATATAGCAAATCAAATAGAGGAAAATACATGATTTACAGTAAACCATGCAGAGGATAATATCACAATAAATGGAGATGAATAATTTAGGAAAGGTTAAATCAAGAGAGAAATTCATTTGGGAACTGCCACACAAGTAGCACCTGGGTCTTTATGGGTTAATATGTGTGGGTTTTTTGCTTAAATGGTATTATCTATAAGCATTGCCTTGACCAAGGGTCAGTAACCTGTGGCTCCGGAGCTGCATGCGGCTCTTTTGTCCTTCTGCTGCGGCTCTTGTAATATTAAAATAAACATGTTTAATTTTTTGTTTCTCAATAAAGTACTGGCAAATTTTTTATATGTTATTTTAATTTGTTAGTGGATGAGGTTAAAGATTGTATTCTGATAGTGATGTGTTGGTTGTGAACATAACAAGTGAATGATAGGAGCTGGTGTTCTGTTGCAGCTCCTCCTACCACAACCCGAAACACTCCCCACATTTAGACATGTCCAAGGTGCACCTGCCCATACCCACATACACAGTAACTCACTTTTAAGGGCTTTATTTTTTGATAAAACACATACCATCAAAAAATCTCTAACATATGCTGTTCAATGGTGTCTTTGGAGGTAAACAGAGGTGAACTCACTTCAAAATAAAACAAACCAGATGTGGATCATCCATGACCAAATTAGACCATCATCATCAAATGTCCTGTCCTGACAATATTTTCATCCATATAAAATTAATGCTAAAAAGATTAATGCCCTAGCCTTGCCTGCTACCCCTGCATTTTTTTTTTTATTTTATTTGTGCCCGAACCTGCAAATTAAATTATTATTATTTTTTTTTTTACTCATCCCTGCAGGTTTTTGCGGGTTATCTGCGGGATACCTGACCTGGTGCAGGACTCTGATACATAACATTAAAGCAAAAAAATGATTGTCTAAAAGGTTTTGTGGCTCCCTGTATTTTGTTTTTTTTTCTGTGGGAAACGGGTCCAAATGGCTCTTTGAGTGTTTAAGGTTGTCGACCCCTGGCCTAGACTCATCTCCATGTCAGGAGGCCCCCCCTGACAATTGAACAACAATTATTTTTAGTTAAATAATTGTTAAAAAAAAAAAAAAAATTCTTGACCAGTGACCAAAACCCTTGCTTTGACATCCTCATAGGAGTTCCCATAAACTATGAACAGGGTTAACATAGCTCTTGCTCATTGTTTGGTTTCTCATAAGCAAAGTAGGCAGCCAGCTTGAAATATGTGCAGAAACCTTCTTCCTGTGTTTATTTTGTCACTCCTACCCCAAAGTCATCTAACCAATGAGATGAGAGAGTACTGTGTTGAATGTGTGATACATTAAGTATCAAGAAATTAAACCAAAAAGCAGTTCACCCAATGATTTGGAAAAGAGCAAATAAACCATATGATAGCAAAAACTCTGGGCCTCAGTAATGTGCCTCAACACTGCTCCCCTTGTATCAGGTTTCCACAACATCTATGTAAGTATATTTTGGGTGCTCAAATCTTTAAGGAGTAATCAAGACTAATGAGTCAATCAAATCTGGCATGTGTGTTATTTTAATGAGGCATACAGGGATGCATTTACATGGCTATCTATGGTAGCTGGCAGATTATAATGTGACACACAAGCTTATGTGTTCATGAACAGTTGTAGCTTGTGTGTCAAAGTCTGCACTTTACCGTCAGTGAAAGGACATTAGACTGTGTGTGCAGCCGGCCGTGCTGACAGGATGATAAGAGGTTAGTGTGATCAGCTGTTAAACAACGAAAACTGTCCAAACCCATCTGTTCTGATCTCTGCCAAATACTAATCCACCTCACGGGTTCATTTCATGTTGAGTTCAGACACACAAAAAAGTTGACTAGGTAAGTTTCACTACACGTCTTTAAAAGCAAATTAACCCTTTCCTGACCTTAAATTCTAATGATTAAATGGCGACAAATTCTGTGGTCAGTGAGCACATGATGTATTGGTTTGTCCATCTGCCTGCTTTTTTCCTACTTTTGCCTCATTCATTTAGGCAGAGAAAAATTCAATTAAATCAAATAAATTTGGGAGTGGAGGACTGATAATAAGCCGGGGTTAATTACTACAGTGACAATTTGATTTAGAGACTTAAAGAGGAGGCTGAAGATAACAGGTGAGGAAAATATAGAGCCAGGACAAGAATGTAGAAACAATTCCTGGAGTTACAGATAATATGTGACTGGCAATTATAGTCAGCCTTTTCATACTGCACAAGCAAGTTAATGAGAATATAATCAATTGCATGTTTTAGAGAGGTCACAATAAAGGCTGAGTAAACAGAAAATTGGTTACCACAGCAATTGCTAAACATCCTGACTCTCAAATAAAATACAATGTATATCACTTAAGTACATGTCTATAGCAATTCAAATAAAACAAAATATTAAATAATAGAAGGAATGAATTAATGTAAAACAAACATATTACTGAAGGCTACCACCCATAGAGCCCATCAAACAGACAGCAGATGTAATCAAGTTAGAGCAGGGCTGAGCCAGTAATTTTACAGATCATGTTTTAATGTCAAGTGCAGAGGGTGAACTGCAGGTAAAATAACATTTTGAACAAAAACAGCCAACTATTTTAAAAAAACACAGTTTATTACATTAATTTCCTTCTATTTCATTGTGCCACACTCCAAAAGACCATGAAGTGTTTTAAAAACACATCAGAATACTTCAGGACTTCAAAACACAACAGATACAATTTGCTAACACATAAAGTCTGCACTTATACTGAAGGAACAGGATGATATATAAACCCTTGACTCCTAAAGTTCACTTCATTTGACGAGAGTGATCATGTAGCTTGGTTTAGTGTACCACCCCCTGACCCACTTTAAGGCAATGACGCTGTGTGAGAACACCCCAAAACAATTTGTCACGAAGATTTAGGAGAGGATTAAACGCAACTTTTCACCCTCTAGGTATTACACTGAAGGAAAGACAGACAAAAACTGGCGCCTGCTAAACCTCTAAGGCAGGAGGTCGACAACCTACGCATGTGGAAGGGCTATTTCTGACCTAAAAAGAGAAACAAAAAATGTGTCAGGAGTCAGGGAAAAAAATTAACTACCTCCATTGTAACTCCCTTCATGTTTTACCATAAGGTAGATTATTTATAATTATTTGATACTTTCCATTTCCATTCCAATAATTACATTTTTGATGGATTTATGAAACTATGCAGCTACAATAAAGAAAATAGTTGAGATTAGTAGTATCTTATTTGGGAGGCTGCATTTTCACAGCACAAAACTGATTATTCAGAAATGTAAATTGAGTTTGACAAAAATGGCATCACACCCCTGTTTAGCATGAAACACATTTTGGTTGATGAAATTATAAATACATGTTTTCCATTTTCATAGGTGTATTGTGCTTATTGGACAAAGCCAGAAAGCTGATGGAGAGAGCTACATCTAGCTCAGGGGCCAAGGTTTGTAAAAGGGGTGATATGTTTCTTTTCTAAATGAAAATATCCCTTTAAAAATTTTTTTCAACCTTCAAAGCATCTGCATTTAATCCACAGGTAAGATCTCAATAGAGAATTAACACTTTATATTATCCTTATTACTTCCTCTTTACTGTTTGTTGAACTTTGTGTATGTTTACCCACAAAACCTGAATGTAGAATCCAAATCATATTCTACCTTTTCGGCAATCAGTGTCTGTTACATGTGTCAGTACTGGAACAAAAAAGGAAAATATTTAGCTGGAAAAATCTAACCAACAATGAGCTTCACATTGCTGTCAGTGCAGGCTGTCATGAAAACAATAGGTGAGGGTATTTTGTATTAAAACTAAAACCAAAATACAAAACCACTGACGATGTATCACATGAAGCTACTGGCAACGACTGACAACATACAGTTCAACGTATTATTACTGTTGTGATAGCAACTGCGGCTACACACTGGAACAAAATAGGCTACTTGTTGAATTATTGTTATTATTCATTACACTTGCTGCAACCTTTAGGGTCTATGAATATTTGTACAAAGTTCAGCTGTGATTCATTCAGTAGCTGTTGAGATTCAGTCTCGCCGTTGCTCACATCACACGTTTGATGATAAAATATCAAATAAGAGGTCAGACAGTGGCCTCAGCCCGTCTTAAAGCCAACTTTGACGTTTTAAGCTGGGGGTGATTTGTTTGATAATTTGTTATCTTACTTAGAACATTAAAAATCCTTCATTTTTTTCCCCCAATAAAATAAAAAAATAAAAAAAGTATCCCATCCATATAAACCTGTAAATGCATTTTACTCAGATGTCACATAAATTATTGCAGTCCTATGTAGAAATGTCTGTTTGGTTCTCTTGTTTGCTGACCTAGAAATCTGTGAAATAGGGAGAAGGGGATGATTGGATTGTGGTTTGGTTCGGTGGATTATACATAAGATCAGTGAAATTGTTGCTTTGGGAATACTAGAATGTGAGCACTGTGAAGACTGTTTGATTTCAACAAGTGTGTCCGTGAAGGCCATGAGGGTACAGTTTCAACCATCCTGACCTAACTGCACTTCATCACAGGGATACAGCGGAAAACCCCCACATCCAATAAAGAATATAGGTTCAAGACTGATATGGGTGTCCAGTCTATGAAGGAAATTTACCCCTCACTCTGACTCTGCTTGCGTTTATTGAGAGCATGGACAATGCAAAGTATATGTTTACTTTTTGTTTCCATTTGTTCTGCCATTGGTGTGAGAGCTGCCATATCTGGGGATGATAACACTGATGTGCAACTTTGATGACATCCTGATTTTTTTGTGATTCTTGATGTTTTTATTATATTTATGCCTAGTACAAATGATTTTTTGTTGTGTCTGTTCAGCGTTGGCAGCAAAGACTGCAGTACACATAAAAAATTTAAGTACAGTGGTCCCTCGCTATATCGCGCTTCACTCTTCGCAGTCTCGCTATTTCGCGGATTTTTTTAGAGCAATTTTGCATGCTTTTTTTTT
>JAPTGZ010000005.1:26220125-26234675 GCA_029814645.1 Fowleria isostigma | reverse complement strand
TTTCAAAAAGCAGTTTTAGTGAAAACTCTGAGTCTGTTAACCCTGGAATTAAGGAAACTTTGAGAGAAACTCAAGACTCAGAGTTTTCACTAAACTTGCTTTGTGAAACAGACCCCAGGTCAATTAGAAAAGCTGGCCGGAGTGACGTGTTACTGCCTGAGCTCATTACGATTCATGAGTTTGCCCAGGTGAAACTGCGCCCACAGTCTAGCTCAGTGACAGTGTTCGTACACAGCAAGGATGGCTGAACATCAACGTTCTTGTGGAGAGTCAGACCCCTGCACCAAATCTTCATCACATTACAAATTAAAATCTGGATTTTATGGAGGATAATCCATGTGTGAAAATGATGTCTTATTATCCCTGAACCATTCTGTCATAAACCTGATGATCCTGACCAACCCTGGCATTGGCTAATCTTTCTGACATTAGACATGAGCGGACACTTACTGCATCATAGTTAAATAACATGTTCCAGCTGAAACATTATTAACCACTGCAGTACTTACCCATGGAAGGATCTGAACTATTGTCTTAGTTAAATCCAGGTAGTTACTTTTTCTGTCCAGGTTGTTTATTTAACTCTAACTGATGCAGTAAGTGTCCTCACATGTCTCTAATGTCAAAAAGATTGGAAAATACTTGGATTGATCAAGATCATCAGGTTTGTGACAGAATGGTTCAGGGAGAATGATACATCATTTTCACACATGGATTTGCCTCCATAAAATTCAGATTTTAATTTGTAATGTGATGAAGACTTGGTGTAGCGGTCTGATTTTCCATCATCAAAACTAAAAAATAATGTAACTATGGATGAAAAAAAATATTATGAACCTTATTGTGACACTACATAAGAATTATGTGGCAAAAAAGATGTCACAGTGAATGTCTCCTGGAATCAAAACCAAAGGTGGTGCAGTAAAATTTTGCATGTGTGACTTTTTTTGGCCTGGCATTGTATATAACCCCACACAGAGGTGCCATTGGGTAAGTATACATTCACAAGATATAAAACACACCTTTCAAGTCCCAATAACATATTTTGCAGATGGTTATGTTTAGTAAACTGACTGTCTGATCCAACGCCTACCTACGAGTGTGTTGGAAACACATAAGAAGAAAAATATAAATATTATAGAAGTTACAAAAGATGATCCATGATCCATTTTTATGGCAGGATACACTACTAATCTTTTACTATAAAAAAACATGTGTGAAAGGAGCACATTTGTTCCACAGACTGACACTTCCTACCTATTTTATTCTGTTCACACCCTTCTTTGGACTAACGTGTTTAGATAAGAAGATAATGGTGTTTTGAAATTGTAACATTTAAATAAATGTGTGTGATTCTGCTTCCGAAGTGGGAATCTTGCCTTCGAAACTGGCTGACTTGTTATTTTGTCTTTGCACGATTTGGTTTGTACTTGAAATACAAACCACTAACAGAACATATTTGTGTGCATGACAGTGTTCAGCTGGTCATCAGCTGAATTCTTTGCTGTGTTTGCATGTGCCATATAACGTGGCACATGAGGCCGACACATCCATCAGTCTTAGTCTAAAGTCAGTCTTTGAAGTCAGCATGATGCAGTTCATAGCAGCTGCTTAGTCTTTATTTCAGACATACTTTTGACTTCTTGTGAAAATGCTTTGACACTAAAGCCCTCAGGAAATCAAATCGCATCAGTCTGTTGCAGTAAAGATGGGCAGACAATAAAACTATCAGATTCCCACACTTTGAAGTAAACATCCATTTTGTCCTAAAAGGCAAATGTGTCCAGTGAGAGTTCACTTGACATTGTAAATTAGGTCTAAGTTGAAATTCAAAGTCGTCAATAACCTTTTTGGTTGTTTCCGTTGAGTGTTTTCATCAGTCTTGCCCACCTCCTGGGCTATACTCTGAATGTCTCTTCAATCGTCAGAGACAAGAGCACATCTGGTGGCCCTGAGGTGCAACATTTCACAAATGATGGACGAGTAAACGTGATAATGTTACACAAAACGAATGTGTGTACCTTAGAGAAAGCTCAGGGAATGTGACAAAATGGAACATATAGTGTGAATCACAGGACAAATTAAGAAGAAATACTCGTGTTTTTTTTTCTTTTACACACCTTTCCTCAGCTTTATTTTTCTTCTCCTAGAATATTTTATGATGTAAAATCAGATTTGATTCCTTTGAAACAGCTAAAGTTCCAGTGTGTACAATTTTGGGGGGATAAAAAGAATCTAAATGAAAGTTTACGGGAAGGGAATTCAGAAAATCAGAGAATTTCCTGTCCTATTGTTGTGAACGTCAGCCTGTCATATTCTTATTAGCATGTTTTATAACAGCATATCACTCTGTTGACCTGTTCTGTGCTCAACATACTTCTATTCTTCAGCCTGAAAGAAAATCATCTCCACATCTCAACCCTCCTACTGCATTTATCTAGAATGTTCTTATTTGTTCAAATAAACTTTGCTCATTCCACAATAGTGGATGTCAGACTCAGATGGAAGGAGTTTGGAGTCTCAAACAGTGACTGTGTCGTCCTTGATTGGATTTTCTCTGAGCATCACTCAGATGTCTTTCGATAAATTATTAAATCTGACAAAACTATTGTACCTCATATGCAGAGAATAATATTCCTAATTACACTTTCATTACAGTATAACTACCTGAAAGTAAGAATCATTTCCACAGAGGGAATAGGTCACCTCCACAGAGTGCACAATGCAACACTTCAGTATTTCTACTACAGATAAGACTTCATCCTCTGTTTTTCATTTTATATGCTATCCATAAAATCTTATAATAAACACTGATTCTCAGAGAAACCTATCACTCAATCAATGTGAGAAGAGCCTAAACACCTCAGGACTGCCTTTTCTAACCTTATGGTGTGAACTCAAAATGGGTTGTGGAGCTGGTCTCACTGGGTCATCAACAGTCAATAAGATGATGTGATATGAAGATAGGACATGAAATGGCTTAATTTTCATTTTTTATTAAGTTCTGTGGAGGAAATTACAGATCTGTCCTCATTAAACCATGGGAAGTGCAGAGGAGAGGTCTTAGTAATAAAGGATGAAACATATATAAGATGAAAGAACAAACAAAAGGATGTAATCAGACATAGTGAGATCTAATAAGATGAAAACACCATTAAAGATGTAATAAAATAAAACTAATGAAAAAAAAACAATGGAACAAGGCAAAATAACACATAAGATGAAAATGATCTAAAAAGATGTAATACGATGAAAATAACAAAAGGATGTAACAAAATGAAACTAATGTAAAATGCTGTTTCAAAAACAGTATAAAAGATGAAAAAGACATACAAGGACATAACAAGACATAACCAACATACCACATAACAAAAAGAAAACAAATAAAAAGACAAGAGACAGGACAAAAATGACAAAAAAGATGTTACATAACTAAATTTGGATCCTGATGGATATGCATATTTTGTGTCCAAAGCTGAAAATGTCCAAGAACCACGACTAGAGATTAATAATTAACTAAAATCTGTTGTGTTTAATGTTCTTTATGTGGCAGCTGACCAGGAGTGTTGGGAATTAGGGAATTAATGACACTGTTCTTAATTAAAGAAGAAAAATATATAGCTTTTCAGTAATTTTCGGAAGGTTTTTAAGTGTTTTCAGGAGGTGTTACTGAAAAGCAGAATCCTAAATGACCTTACAGATCCACTGTGTAGCAGCGTTTACAAAGCTGAATGGTTTCTATGAAGTGAGATGTTTCATGAGTCTCAACTCCCACAGAATGTGGGTTTTTCATATTTGTTGGACTATAGTTGGCTTTAATGAAAGGCATTTCAACACAGAGCATATTTTTGGTGTTAATTATCATTTATATTAGTGCTAAATTATTGCCTTCAAAGTTGATGTCTACATTTATTGGCCTTGATGGTCTGAATAATTTAACATGTACATAGGGCTGGCTACTGCTATTATTGCTTATAAGAAATATGCCTGTCAAGCTGACAGTCCGTATTGATTGCCTTGATGGATTTATTGGTAATATGAAGAGCAGTGGAGTCTCTATGTTCAGAGTTTAAAAGGTTAATTGACCAACTACATTTTTATTCAAAACTTCACTCTTTAGAGAGTGACAAGTGATACAATTTACTCACAGTAAATCACATATAACAATAATTAATGATTTTCTGTTGTGCTATATTTTTGTCATTGCTGTCGTTATTGTTGTTTATTTGTTTGGTAAACTGCTGTTTCCTTTGTTTTGGGTTAAGCGTTAATCTGTGTTGATTTGTTTTGCATGTAAAGGTAATTGTGCTTATCATTTTTCTACAAGTAGGACAAAAGCTTTAATATATATAATATTTGTTTTCAAATTTGTAAAACCTGAGTGATAGCCTAATTATCACTAATCCACCAGTCTTTCTGTGCTTATGCACCTGAATAAACTTCCCTCACGGTGAACAACTTCAAAGGTGATGCTATCATAAACACAGTCTACTTGTTTACATTCCAAACCAAAATGTCACTTGGGCCTTTTCAGGAATTTTGTCGGAAAGTGCATTGTGGGGATGACGACCAAGCGAAAGTGGTTTCTCACAGATTCAGCAAGAAAACGAGCCAGATCACTACTACATGAAATTATATAATCCACCGGGGTTGTGTTAAAGAATGTCGGTGTCGGTGGATGGACGTTTGGGTTCAGCACTCACAGAGAGAGACAGCAAAATTGCTGCTGCGTGGAATTCCTATTTTCACAATGCAGTTCGCAAAAATTTCGGAAAAGCCGAAGTGATGTTTTGGCTTGCTATTTAAACAGGCAGACTGTGTTTATGATGGAGTCATCTTCGAAGTTGTTCACCATGAGGGAAGTGATTCAGGAAAGACTAATGGATTAGTGATAATTAGGTTATTACTCAGGTTTTACAAATTAAAAAAAAAAAAAAATTGGGATGCTTTAAAAAACATAGGGCTATATATAACATTTGGAGTGCCACGGTAAGACCATAGAAGAAAATCATAAAGCAGAAATGCCTGTAAGTAATTATTTTTATTATATTCCATTCCTGCCATTAAATCCAACAAAATCCCGCTAAACCTTACACACTTGGACTTTAAAGGCTGCTGATTCACAGCAGAGCACACTGGCTATACGTACATTGTGTATCTTTGAGGCTGCTGATAAATGACCCTAATTGAGTATTTAGATATCAAGCCCACAGCAAATTGGTTCCAGACAAATAAAGCCAATATACCACCTACACACACAGAAAAAAAATAAGCATTGCTGGCCATGAACCATGTTGATGTGTCTGTTGTAGGATCCTCTTGCCGCAGGGTAAATCTAAACTGCTATGTTTGTTTGAGTGGAGGTGCAGTCATCCTTTACAGCCAAGGCTTGTTTGTACAGTAACACAACAGATGAATAATATAACTCAAATTACAGCACATTGATAAACTCCTAATGAATGTTAAAAATATAGTGTAATAATTTTCTAATAAGATCAACTTCATCACTAAGTAGATAATAACCAGACCAGTTGTCTGTTAAGTACAACATTCAGTTTTATTACTGATAATAGGCTTTATTTACCATAAGCTGTTGGCAGTGCTAAATTAAAATAGAGATAGATAGATATTTTGGTAACTATGTTACATCTGTGAGAAGTAGCCCATATCTCTGACTTGGAATCACGAGTGGTCTGGGTTTTTCCCACTCAGCTGCTTGTAGTTATGGTTCGAAGGATATGACATGAACGCATCATTAGCCTGATTGCTGCCCAAAGCTGCCTCTCCGTGCAGCTTTATAAACACAAAAAGTCTTTGGAAACTCAAAAACTGTCCTCTCCCACGCTTGCTGGTGACTCTTCTGCCTTTTCCCCACAGCACAAGGGCATCATGTGACCACACCTTATCAGCCCACTAAGTAAATGAGGCTTCAATAACAGGTGTGCATTAAATTTTAATTATTTTTAATAAAAAGATAATGACAAAAAAGTGCATACAAAATCAGCTTCATGTATGTAAAGATCCGAAACACACACTGTAGGTAGACTATTTGATTAAAGCTGCATTTATATGAGTGATTCTGTCCTCTTTTTTCTTTTTTTTTTTTCTTTCTTTTTTTTTTTTTATCTCAAACTAGGGTCTTGGAAAGCTTCTTTCCCTGCTGTGTTCCATCAGAGGGTTGGTCCTCATTTTTCTCTGTGGCTACTATGTCGGCACAAACCTGTAATTTACAGCTAAAGCGGCTAAATATTCACACAGTCGCTGCCTGGTCTTGGTTTTGCTCCAAAGCCTCTGATAGTGCTTTAGTGTTTAATGAGTACCTTTTGGAGGAACTGCAGGATTTCTGTGATGGATCAGCACAAATTCTCCTAACTCTTCTACTTGCATCCTCAGATGATCTGACATGATCTGAGTTTGATCCCTGTTTTATTACAGTGGCTATCTGTCAGCGGGCAGACAGAAAACTGAGGGAAACAGGAGTCTGCCTGGGGACAGTACATCCTGAAGTCTTGTGGTGATTTCCTGAAATTTTGAGGTATTTCACACTGATTCAATTTAAATTGCCTCATTAAAGGGAGATCTTATTTTTAGCTGAAGCTTAGGAGCCTTAGGAGGAAGCTTAGGAGATCACACCTCAAACATTCCCATTCTTGTGTTGTGGGCACATACACATCACTGTCCTTCAAACCTGTTCCCTCACGTCTCCCACTCAACCTTCCACGCCTCTCTTCCAATACAGCACATAAATGTAATCCTAAATGAATCTGATCCAGATCAAACTCAACTGAGACTGGAGCATTATGAAAATGTATGGCCACTTAAGAGACCAGTTCAGTGTCAGCTTTGTATGAAACCTCTGTATCCAACGTGTGCAAGCAACTTCTAAATGTAATGGCCAGTACCTTTGGATCCTAGTGGTTGGAAATGTAAAATGTTAATTTAAATGAAAAAAAAAAATTAGAATACAAACAAATTTATCAGCTTTTTTCTGGCTTGCCATGTTCTTTTGTAAATACAGACAGACAGACAGACACTTTATTAATCCCAAGTGAAATTCAAGTATTCAGTAGCTTTACATACAAAACAGATAAAACAACCAAAACAAAACAAGAAACAGACACCTTAGTAACCAAGAAAAAACGTTTTAGTAAAACTACATAAAGTGCGTAAGCATTCTGTAGTCATAATAATCAAACTAAAGTCCTTGATCATCTGCCTTCTCCCAGATATTAGGACATGTCTGGCCCAATAGGTCAGGTATTCTGATGAGGAAACTGAATTATTCCTCTCTTTCATCACTGAAAAAAGACAACAGTAATTTTAATTGGAAAATAATAACAAGATGCTCACTTCTACTGTGTTCACTAGAGCTCTGTGTAACGTAGCCTACAGCGCCTGACAACACAACACAACCTAGATTATTCTCTCCGAACTTGCTCATGGAAACGGACACAATTTGCATTTTTGTGTTTACAACTTTTCAGAAGTTCACATCAAATGCTCTTCTTTTCATGTAAACACAGTTAACGTCAGCTTTACTCAACCTACGTCTATATCTGAGACATTAGCATCTGGGCTTGATTAAAGCTACACTTATTTTACCTCAGATCTGTGGCCTCTATCATGGAGCACATTCAACACACCCTGGATATTTTCCTGTTACCCAGTTCAAATCATTAAATAAACCCAGGTTTTCCGACGGACGTTCTGAGTGTGGTCACATAAAAGAACCGGGTGATCAATCACAAACACGAGCACATGCAGAGCCGCTTGTCACAGCTTTCCAAACCGTTCAGTCAGTAAATATGTAAAACCATATGACGTGATTAAAGCACAAGTACATCTGACTGTAATTACAATATGTATTGTTTTACATTAGCTGGATCGATGTGTTCTTATGATGTGTAAACCAATTTGAGTCTTATTCTTTAAGCTGAACTCTGGGTCTGCTAAACTGTCTGAGAGCAATTAAAGAGCCAATGTAAAAAGAGAAAGGAAACCAATAAGCAGGCTTACTGTCAAATCTTATCAGGTTAACAGGTCCAAGGCTCTGGTGCTTTAATCAGTCTCAGTTTTAAGATTAGAAATTTTATCTCTGTACAAAGAAAAGAAAATGAGTACTTGTCCTCCTCCTCTTCAGCTTCACAGGAATTTTCTGATATTTACAAATGAGGCGCTGACATAATAGATTATACAGTGTTTTAGTTCTCGTGTCATAATTTCCAGTTTTCACAGTTTTTCAAAGTAAAAACTTCTCAACTTAATGTTCAGTTTGTTGTTTGTCTTTTGTTTTCCTACAGCACAGTTTATTATTATAATGCTATGAGGCACCTTATTACGATGGCGTATAAGGGCCACATAAGAAAAAACAAATCACTTATCACTACGAGAATAAAGTCACAATATTACAAGAATAAAGTCGTAATATTACAAGAATAAAGTCATAATATTACGAGAATAAAGTTGTAATATTACGAAAATAAAGTCATAATATTACGAGAATAAATTATAACATTATGAGAATACAGTCATAATATTACGAAAATAAAGTTGTAGTTTTAAAAAAATCATAACATTTCGAGAATAAAGCCATAATATTACAAAAATAAGGTTGGTCCAATTCAACAGAAGTGAAGTTGCTGCTTTACATGTTCGCCGTAACAGGAAACTCTGACCGTCAAATAAATTTCAAAATATTACAACTCATTAAAGTCCAACACTATTTTTTTTTTTTAAAACTATGACTTTATTTTCATAATATTATGACTTTATTCTCATAAAATTACGGCTTTATTCTCAAAACGTTACGAGTTTTTTAAAACTACAACTTTATTCTCGAAATATTTTGACTTTATTCTCGGAATATTATGACTTTATTCTTGTAATATTACGACTTTATTCTTGTAATATTGTGACTTTATTGTCGTAATATTACTACTTTATTCTCAAAATGTTACGAGTTTTTTAAAACTACAACTTTATTCTTGTAATATTATGACTTTATTCTCGTAGTGACAAGTGAGTTGTTTATTCTTATGTGGCCCTTATACGCCGTCGTACCTTATTAACAAATTCCTCATCTTTTTATTACAATATATAGTTGTTTATTCATTTTTAAGAGTGGGTCCAAATTAATAGTTTTGCACCAATGTAACATCATAAACAGTAATGTGCATAAAAAGTTCTATAAAAATCACTAACATTCGTATGAAGATAAGGAAACTCCAGAAAGTCTAACCAACCTTTGTTATACTGCTGTAGCCAAACAGTACACTAGATTACTGATGTCACAGATACATAGAGTAGATATTATGATTATGGTAGTGAATCAATCAAACCCCAATCAAACCCTTTTTCCACCAAAGTGGTACCAGTGCCAAACCAGTTCTATATCTTTCAGTCACCAATGAAACGGCTTGGGCACAGAATTGCTGGTTTCAGATTGGCAGCTTTGGGCGTAACTGAGGG
This sequence comes from Fowleria isostigma, assembly GCA_029814645.1. Taxonomy (NCBI): domain Eukaryota; kingdom Metazoa; phylum Chordata; class Actinopteri; order Kurtiformes; family Apogonidae; genus Fowleria; species Fowleria isostigma. The sequence continues at coordinate 26,225,207 of JAPTGZ010000005.1, read as the reverse complement.
TCAACACATCAGGGACTGTGATGCAATATTTAAAAAACAGAGATAACAATGTTTAGTCTTTCTAAGGTAGATTAATCTTCAGTATAGATGTGAAGTTGACAAAATGAGCATCTGCGCAGCTCTCCTAACCATGGGTGGCATCAGAGATTTGGGACCTCATGAAAAAAATCTCACTTTGGGTCCCACCACTTCAGTACCGCAAACATGCACCCTAAAAATATAACACTATGTAGGCATGGATCAATATGCTGCTTATAATAGATATTATGATGTGCAAGATTGAAGAGAAACATGCAAGGTGTCTTTTACATTTTGATAATATTTTCTATTGATACCACTATTAGATTTTTTTTTTTTCCACTGATAGGCAAATACAAATAAAATATAGTTTTACTTTTTGGATGGAAGTATATTTACTAGCATTAGGAGCTCTGGCAGAAAATATTGACTAATATTTTACTGTTTTCAGGGCCCCTGTCAGTCATGAGCCCTTAAAATTGTCATGATATTTTTTCCTCCTTACCACACAACACAATATATATTTCATAACAACATATCTGTTGTTATAATGACACCTCCACTTTTGGGATCACACTCCTCTGAAAAGATCAGAACAGATTTTCAAAGAGGCTCTGTCTTATTATCAACCACACATCTGACAATATTGAAAGAACATACCTTAAAACTACAGTAATAATCCAACAATGGCAGCAAAAACGGACTGCACTTATATAGTGCTTTTCTACACCGTCATTGTGCCCAAAACACTTTACTAAGCTTCTCCTTCACCCATTCACATCCACACTCATACACCAATGGACAGCTGTCACAATGCAAGGCACTGCCAAGCCCTACTGGGAGCAATTTGGGATTGAAACCAGTGACCCCTCTGTTATTGAACGACCGTGTCATAATGGTTTTGTGGTGTTAAAGCACACATGCTTCCCAAACCAGGGATGTAGTGATGAATTCAGGACATGAATAGATAGATGGATTATTCCATGTTGTTACTGTAAATGAGAATCAGTTCTCAACTAACTTATGTGGTTAAATTAAAAAAAAAAAATTCTATACAATAATTACAGAGATTAAAATAAATGCAATTTTTAACCAAATGAAATGTCAGATACTACATGAAAATAAATATATATCCAAACAACCATTGAATATTAATTCTAAATTACAGTAAACATAAAATATAGAGACATAAAATTTGCTGAAGGTGGTTTTCTGTGTTTTTGGGTGTGATGAGCATAAGTGGAGGTGTTGTGAAGTGGTGATCATAACTTTTATATATCCAGCCCAGTTCACCTCTAGTTCCCCTGAAGAACAGTGACATACTGATGTATGGATCCATTAAAAAGAAGACAGGTTGATAGAGGTGAACTAGACCAAGGTTCTTGTTGATACAGATACAAATGAATTTTATTGAGCCCTAGGGGATTTTTTTTTTCCTCCACTAAATAAAAAGAAAGAAAACCAAACAAAAAAGGTAGAATTAATGAGTGCGCAGTAACCATCAGTTGGAAACAAAGGGATAGCAGCAGCAACATCTACACTGAAGGATACAAAAGAAGCACAAAGAGTAATCTGCTGAATTTTACTATCAGCTACTTGATAAATTAATCATTATAACTGATGCTCTCTTTGTGGTAATTTAATTTGCAAAGATTTTCTGTACTTAATGAAAAATTATCACTCTTGTCTGTACATCCTTATTAAAGCTCCGTCAGACATTTAAAATGCACTGGGTGAGTTAATGTATTTGAAATACTGCCGATGTAACAATCATAGATGTATTGTTGAACTGCTAATTCACTGCATTTCACAAAATGTCTCATTTGCAATAGACTGTATATGTCAAGTTATCCCCTTTAAACAGACTGGATTGTAAAGTTACCAAATAGAGCAGTGGCTGGTCATTTGTTTCATTTAAGACAATCTTGTTTCTGTGATGAAGCATTTTCACATGTTTACATCAAAATCTATGGAAGGGCTGTCAAACAGTAGAGAATATAAATATAGGAATGGATGTTCACTACAGTGACATTGTACAACTACAAAGTTAGAATAATTTTGTACTGTTTGTACCATTCAAAACACATGTTTACAAAGTGCATGAGCAGAAAAAGCAGAAAAAAAACAAAACTCAAAAAGCCCTGGGTGATAAGGACAAGACAACAACAGACTCAGGATTCTAGATACTGACAAGAGAGTACAAAAGAAGCAATTCAATAAATATAAAACTAAAAAGAAACCACTCATTGCAGGGGTCTCAAACATGCGGCCCGGGGGCCAAATGCGGCCCGCCAAAGGGTCCAATCCGGCCTGCGGGATACATTTATGAAATGCAAAATTACACTTAGGATATTAACAACCATTTTAGTTCAGGTCCCATGTACAGACCAATTAATCTCAAGTGAATCAGATCAGTAAAATACTATTATAATAACCTATAAATCCTCACAATTTCAATTTTTTCTCTTTGTAAATGTAAACATTTTCATGTAATTTTTCTGTATGAACACAAAAAAAATATCATTTCACAAAACAAAAAAACTTAATAACCTGAACAAATATGAACAACCTGAAATGTTTTAATAGAAGTAAGTGCAATTTTAACCATATTCTGTCTGTTACTAAATGTTTTGTGTTTTTATAGATCCACTGTGATCTGTAAGTTGTAATGCACATGCGTAAATGATAAGCTGAACTATGATATTGTTAAAATTGCACGTATTTTTCTTTAGAAATTTTAGGTTGTTTATGTAATTCAAATTTTTGAGGAAACTTTGTACATGTAAACATTTTCATAATATAATTGTACTTTTCTAACTGTTATTATTTTCCTTGTCCAGCCCACTTCAGATCAGATTGGACTGAATGTGGCCCCTGAACCAAAATGAGTTTGAGACCCCTGACTTATTGGAATAACAAAAGACATCAGAGAGAAACAAAAGGAAACAAAACATGATAAAAGGTTATAAAAGATAATCACTATAACTATTCTTAGACTAACAATAACTGAACTATAGTCATATGGTCATAGAGTCATATGGTCATTTCTAATAACACTGTCACTCCTCACTGTGACTTCATTGAAGTGACATGTTTCTTCAGCATGCGGTTTATTTTGACTCACACACATTGTCCTGTTGCCACAAATATTCACTCTGAAATCACATGTGGATTAGTGCACCAGTAAAAATAGTCAACACCAAATGAGCTATTTCCGTGTGCATGTTTACTAAAAAGTAGTGACAGCAGACCGAGGCGGACCCCTCTGGGAGACCCGACGTGCAGGCTTGGTATCACAACTATGTAAAAACCAGACTCCCCCCATCCCTACCCCACCCCCTTGCCTGAAGCCTACTGCAAAACAAAGTAGTCCTTACTTCCACTCAACTGTTAATAGTGAACAATGTCCATTCACGTACACACAGCGCAAATCTCTTTCAGCACTCTGTCTTTTGAAAAGCTTTTGTAGAGCCTGCTTTTGTTTAGTTTTCCTAATCTATACCAGACGCCATTTACTACAGAAGCACAGTGCATGGATGTGTGTGTGTTAACTTGTATGGAATGTGTTTACAGAATTGGACAATACGGGAATGTCCCAGTTGTTTTTCAAGCTGTAATTTGAAGGAAAGGAATTAATCTGATCTATTTTATTTTTCTGTTCATAATTGAGAGTCATCTTTGTTTCTCTGGGTCATCCTTTTCTCTGTAAGTTTCCCTTTTATGGTAGAAAATTACAGAAAGACCAGGTGGAGGAATGTTTGGTAATCTTACACCCTTCTGCAGGTGGAAGTGATATGTACTGTATGTGTGAGCTTTAGTTAGATTGGGGAAAAATGCCAGCAGCAAATTTGCCTTTATATACACTCTGACTTTCTTGATCTCCCTTTAACTACTTGTCTTGTGAAGCTATTTTTTTTTTTTTCTTTTTTGTGCTGTGGGAAAACATAGTCGCAAAGTAATTTAGTTCTGATCCTGAACTCCTGTCAAACATTTATAGATGACTTAATAAGAACAGAGGTCTGTTATACCTCGGTGATTAAGTGTATTGTGACCCATCCTCTGTCGTAACATTTCATTTATGGCTATTATATTCCTTTGTAATTAAGGTGCATCTCATCTCCCACACATGTGAGATTAGGGGCATCTCCCAGCTCCTTCGGTACATTCATTTAAGATATTCTCCACTCACAGGAACAGAAAACAACATGTGGATGGAAAGAATCTGTTTTCACTCCAAAAGTCATTAACGTGCCTCTTCATTTCTCCTCCTTTCTTCTTTGTAATTATAACCTTCTGTCCTTACCCCTGTCTTCAAAGCTGTTACACATCCAAACATTAATTTATCTTGTAGATTTATCACTGTTCTCGCTGCACAGCTCAGACTTAACATGTCAGGTCGTTGGTGAATAGCCTGCGAGATTAAATCTAGACGATGTGTGGGGCAAATTATTAGGTCAAAGGTAATCTAAAGGGCGTTGTACGGGACTTAGGGAGGTCATGCAGGGGGAAAGAAAACTTCAACAGGTTTTTGTGAGCAAGAAAAACAACATGAGCAGATGTGATTTCACTTTGATCAACATCAGTCTTACAGCCCTGTACACCTACAGTATATGCCCGGCTTCTGCTATCTGTCAACGAATAGAATTATGTATGTTTGCATGAATAATTAACCCTCTAAGTGCCAAAGTCACAATATCGTGACAAGTAGCATAAGTGAAAGAAACAAATAGCTTGCTGAATATTATGGAGAAAAAAAAACTCTGGCATGTAAAGGATTAACCAACAATAAAATAGAATTCCATAAATTTGTAAAACGTCCTTACATCATTCTTTAGAATCAGATAGTAATGGTTAAGTTGGTCAAGTTTTGTTTTGTCATTTAAAACCGATTGATATATGGGCCATTCTACAGAATTGGTGCAAAGTCAGAGTTAGAAACATCTTGAAATAAATGTGTCTTTTTCCCAAAACTTTTCATGAATGTTATTTGTATAATATCCAAGGTACACATTTCTAGTAGTTGTACAGTTAATTCTCATTTTGTATTTTCATACAGTTTTGGAA
>JAPTGZ010000005.1:26152503-26173416 GCA_029814645.1 Fowleria isostigma | reverse complement strand
ATATAGCCTGATGTTTAAATATGTGTTAATACAGACAGAAAACTACAAAATATGATCATTTTTAAGTGATCTCATATAAGATCACCGGGAGGTAATGGGTTAACTCATTAAATTCACTTACAATGTTGGAGCTCAAAGTAGCTTTTATGTCTGTTTATCATGCAGAACACCGCAGCAAGGCAAGGACTTGTGAAATAAAGTTTCACCGATTACGACAAAACATTTTTTACATTACAGTGGAAGTAATTAGTCTTATACTCTATTAGGTAAAAACAATGTATACTTTCAGTATCATTAATTTTAGCAAAAATCCATTGTTTCTAACTTCTGATATGTCTTATATTGGATACAGAAAAAAGCATAGACTCCTAAGATGCATATCATAGTTTCAGGAAACTTGCATTAGCTTATGTTTTGATGGTTTATGAACTGAGTTTTATAGATTTGTACAGGCTCTAATTTTGGAGCAACATAGCAGTATATGTACAATATACACACACTTCAGGGGGTTCCCCCTACACCCACAACTTCATACAGAAAGTGTCTGAAAAATCTGCTTGTTTCACAGAATTACGAGGTGGGTAATACAGGTTGATGGTGTATGCTGGGTTTTAAAAATCTCAACTACTGTTCTGGAATCATTAAAGTTTTTTCTTTCCGAGCTCCAGGATGAAAATAAGTGTGTTAAAGTTTCTATAAGTCAAATCAAATTGAAATAATCTGCCACTATTTTGTTCATTAATTTTAGTCATTTTTTTTAAGCAGATGGAAAATTAGAAAAATATAAAGATTAGATTTCTGTGATGAAATATGTTGTGGTTTGCTGGTGTAGCTTGGATTTTTTAAAAATGATTTTCTGACACGGCAAGGAAGAAAATTAGTCACTTGTCAAAATAATTGGCAGATTAGAGTAATGAAGTAGTGTTGTGTAATTTGCGCCTCTTGACTGTATACTAGTTCCTTTAGCATGGAATTATGACGGAAGCACATCTGACTCCTTCATTACCACAGATGACATTAATAGTTTTTAAACCTTGTGTGGACTTCAACATTTGACCTTTTATTGTTAGAAGCATTTGGCAGATGTTTTTACAGATTTTTCCTCGTGCTTAGCTGAAGACCATGGTGTTCCGAGGGCAGTTCAGGCCAGAGTTAGTCCACAGCGAGGCGGCTCCTCTGGCCTGGCAGAGCCCTCCAAACATAGCTTTCATTCTTCCCTGGCAGACAGCGATGCCTTTGTTTGGTGACTTTTGTGTTCTCCGAGGAACTGTGACAGAAAGACAGACTCGGGCCCTCCCTTCATGCTTTGTGTTTCGCCTTCATCAAACTGATAAGTGGAGTGGGCAGTCAGGCGACAGGATTTTTCTGAAATGACAAACCTCTTAATAACAGTTTTGAAGAAAGAAAAAAATCCCTGGAGGAGGAATATTTGTGTCTTGTGTGGCTAATGCACTCGTGACATCAGTGCTGTGGTTATTGTTATCCCACGTTCTTATTTTTATCTTTTAATCTATTTATGATTTATCGTCATCGCATCAATGGACAAAACCCAATAAAACTTTATTGAAATCACTTCATAATAACTTTCTAACTTGTAACTTAATTCTCAGTTCAGTGTTTTCACATTGAGGTTTGGGATGTTTTGCTCAATGATTCCAGTCCTAAAAACCACAACCGGACAGAACACACACAAAACCAGGGCAATGTTGAATGTCTTTAGTGTCATGATCAGCTTTGTCATAAGTGCTGTTCTGTGCTTGAACTGTGGAGATCTCACCACTATGTTTTCTGATGTTGTTCTGACTCTTTGGAGGTAAAACCCTGGTAGTTCAGGTGCTCTCCTGTGGTTATTGTCAACTGCATGTCAGGCCTCTCATCTCCTTGACTTGGATCATTTCTTTGTTTTGCACAACATCACCGCAATACTTTGTTCTTACCCTTTTTCTTTAACATAGAAAGTGGTAACCTAGTGCCATGGTTTTCAAAGTGTGGGCCACAAGGCATTGCTGGGGGGGTGTCTCAGAAAACTGGAGGAGAGATGAGGGGAAAAAAAACCCCAAAACATTTAAAAATGGATGCTAATTATCAAGGATTACTATGAATATACAGTGTGGAAACGTGTTGGTTAATGATATTCTGATGCTAAACAAATTTCATAATCATTGTATAGTGAATAAAAGTAAGGACTCATTTGAAAAGTCCATGTTTCTTGACATATTTTGTATTACTGTGGATGGGTGTAAAGGAGGCCCATGCCAGATGTTAATGCCATTTGGGAGGCCCTGACCTAGTGTAGTTCATATACCTACATTCATCTGATCAGCTATGATTGATTCATGTAATGTACTTGACTAGTCTTCCATCAGTCGATTCAAGCATCTTTGCTATAAGCAAACTTTAACTTCTCTTCTTTGATGTCAATGACATTTGGACTAGTATTTCAACTACTGTTTTAGTGGTAGTTGAATGTTCTTTGCTCATTTATATCAGTTGCTCTACAGAAGAATATTGTCACATTCTCATCACTGACATTTGGTGCAATACTGTGATGTTTTAAAGTTGTTTTGTTGCACATTGTAGGTGTGTACATCCTAATCGCTGCAGGGGCTCTTATGATGGTGGTGGGCTTCTTGGGATGCTGTGGAGCTATCAAAGAATCGCCATGCATGCTGGGATTGGTGAGTCTTTACAGTCTTACATTTTCATTAAAACATCAGATGCTAGTGTGGGTGTGAAGTTTTGTTTTCCTCTATGGATTTTGGATAACTCTCTTTTGCAACAATGTTATTGTTTCCAGATCACCTTCTGAATAGGGCTTCCAATTCTTCCACTTTACAGTGTAGAGGATGAAAAATAGTGAAAGATGGTTCCACTTCAATCACAAATGATGAAAAAAGAATCCAAAAATCAAGGCTTACCGAATATAATGCAACAAGTTCATTCAAACACTGGAAAACTAGGATGCAAAGATAGAGATGATAAAACAGCTCGCATATCCTGTATTAAATGTAATTTTTATTAGTTGTCTTTCTGGTATAGCCCATTCACAATGCTTTAAATGGAACATGAGGATATTCACTACAGACAAGTTAAGATTTTAATGCATACAATGGCAATGCACATTAAATCGTTATATTTTTCTGCTGTATTAAGCTTTAGAAGTTCTAAACCACAAACTCTTCATGAAAATGGATCGTAGTATAGTAATGAGAACTGACACAGGTAGTGTTCTATCTACTGGATCAAATCTACTGAACTGGACCCTGTTTTTCTTTAGTTCTTCCTCTTCCTACTCCTCATCTTTGCTGTGGAAGTGGCTGCTGGGATCTGGGGCCTCTCCAACAAGGACAGGGTACACAACAAAAACACACATAAATTTGAATGCATTTTATCTGTCAGGGTTCTGTTATTTAAAGACACCGTTTTTGTTTTGTTTGCGGTGACAGGTGGTGGAAGATGTTACAGAGTTTTACAAGCAGACTCTCACCAACTACAAAGACTCCAGACAGGAGGCACTGAGGGAGACCCTACGCCTCATCCACTTTGGCGTGAGAGAACACACACACACACACACACACACTTCTGTTTGTGTTGGTCTGTTAGTTTCTTAAACTCAAACTGAATCCTCATGGACACTCATCCACAGTAACATGTTTTACCATCTGAGTGATCAGTGGTTTATGAAACATTCCGCAAACTGGAGTCTAAAGAATACTGGTCATGTTTGTAGCTCATATATTTGACAGTATATAGGGCTTTTGTGTTTTGTTTTTTTTGTTTTAATATCTTATTATAAATTGGACATTTGTTGAAACTGAATTATTACAACATTGTTCCTATAAAAAACAAACCCAAAATTGCTCAATGCATTTAAACATTTCAGATGAAGTTCTTACAGCTTTAAGTCCATGTTTGAATAGGGGTACTACCAGTATTTTTCATAATTGACATGCACATCAAGAATGCAAATGAATGTCGTAGTGAAAAATGACATGGTGGACATGAAGTATTAGGGTAGGCATATGCAAAAAATGACAACTGAGGAATTTACATATAAATAAGTTGCATATTTGTATGTTTGATACAATTTTCAACATGACTTTAGTGTTAGGTATGAATTAAGTCTTTAAAATTTGGGCGGGTGTGGCTCGGTTGGTAGAGTGGGTTGTCCAATGAAGGAAGGGTTGGTGGTTCAAATTCTGTCTCCAGCTGTCCTTGGGCAAGACACTGAACCCTAAATTACTCCCCGTAGTGCCCAGCAGATCCTTGTATGGCATGGTCGGTCGCTTTAGGCACCATAAAAGTGTAGAAAAGCACTATGTAAATGCCAACCATTTACCATTTAAAAATAGCTTTTTTGCTTCAGTAAATGTTCATATAATATTAGTAACAAAAGAAATGTCATTCTGGCTGTAATGTTTTTTTATAAAATTAAGATTTTTTTTTGGCCAAAGTGTTGTTAATTACAACATAAAAACGGCCACCATGGGTGTCATTCAACAGACAGATGCTACCTGCAGTGTACAGATAACTCGCAAAGCAAAACATGAAAATTACATTCAACAGAAAAATACTATACGCACTAATGTTATAAAAGTTGTAGAAACTGATTTTGCAAATGTGATACAACTGGTTTCTGTTTTGGGTAGGAGCACAAACATGTTATGTCTAACACCTTTGCCTAATTTAATGTCTAATCATGTGTACAAATTTGTAAAGCTGATGGCCATGAATGTAGAAATGAATCCAAGTTTTCAATATTTGATAAGTTTGTCTACATTTCTTCATCCAAGCTCGACTGCTGTGGTACCACAGGGACGATCTTTGACGCTGCCAAAGACATCTGCCCCAAAAAAGAAGGACTGGAGGCCCTCATCACCAAGGTAACGGTGTAGTGATATGGTCGAGCTCTTAAATGTTTTACAAAAGTACATAAATATTCAACACCTTGACTTCAGCTCCAGAGAAATCGGTAAATTTCAGCCATGCAGATGATCCTAATAAACGGTATTTTAATAATGGTTGATTTTCCGTTCTATCAGGCCTGTCCAGCTGCCATCGATGAGATGTTCAACAACAAACTACACATTATTGGTGGAGTTGGCATCGGAATTGGAGTTATCATGGTGAGTGTCTTATTTTAATTGAGAAAAATGCTAAAAAAAAATACACTAAACCAAGAACATATTTCCAGTAATCAAGACCTTTGCAGTGCTGTGTCTTTATGGATACATCAGTGGATTCTGGAGCAAAAGTTGAACTGATTTTCTGTTGCATAATTTTGTTTGGTAATGGCTTGTAGTTCCACTACACTGTAGCTGCATTGAAAGGTTAAATCATGGTATTTCAATAGAATCTGCATATTTATCCCACCAAATATTTTTATATTGTATTACTAGAGAACATATTTAACAAGCAAAAAAACTTAAACAGTCTTTAAAATATTTACAATGGTTTTAAAAAAGGAAAATAATTTTTCACTTTGATTAACTTGAAACCTTCACGACTCATTTTCTAATTGAATTTAACTTAATTTTTCTGCATATAATTGTTGTGCCCACATCTACTTTTTTTTTTTTTTTTTTTTTTTTTTTTTGGCAGGTTTTTGTGGAAATGGCAAATTAACTAAGGAAAATGTAATGACATAAATGTATTTATTGGTATGCAGAACCCTTTAAAACTGATGTTATCTAATGTCTAGAACTGACACCAAACACCAGTGCATAACAATCAGTGATGTAGAACAATGACATCTCTTGTACTTAAGTAATCATTTACTCCATAAAATGTCTTAAAGTGACATTAGCAGCGTAACTCTGAGAACAGTGTAGGTTTAATTTCTGCCTCTCTTTGCAGATCTTTGGGATGATCTTCAGCATGATGCTCTGCTGTGCCATTAAGAGGTCGAGGGACTTCGTCTAAACACACAAATGCCTCCTTAAGTGTCTATATTTTTCCCACATCTGCTTCAGAATTTCTCCGTTTAATAATGACTATAGTTTTTCAGTTTACTGCTTGGATCCGTACTGGATGACCACGTGGAGTTGTGAGAGTATGGGGTCTGTACAATGAAGCTTCAAGTGTTCTTCACTCCTGACAATGCGTTTGTTCCCACAGTAAATTAAGATAAAGAGCTTTTTTTATTTCATCTTTTTGTTATCACGAATGTATACCAACATCAGAAACTGTTTGAGTTTAATTAAATGAGGCCTTTGACTCTGCTGCCCCGGAGAACCTTGAATCTCTTCTGGAAAATCATTGTATTTTATTTTCCTTTCCTTAGCTTTAATTCAGCTTGTTTAAAATGTGTTACAATTTCCCTGTGAAGTGGAATCTAACAGGCATATTTGCAGCTAAATTATTTGACCATTAAATTCATTTTTACTTTGTTCATTTTTATAAAACCATAAGTTTTTAATGCAAATACATTAATGAATGCAGTTCAAATATCTGTATGATGCCAAATAAATTAACTAAAACAATGATTTGTGTTGAAATGACCCTTGCATTTTTCTCAGAATTTTTTTGTCCGCTTTTAAGACTACTTTGTAAAGTCTTGAAAAGCACAGACATGTCTATGCTTTTCAAGATCAGTAACAGCTACCTGGATGTTGCTTCTGTTTCTTGATGCATCTCTGAATGGGTTCAATTTAAGAGAACTGTAAAAGTGAGTTGATGTTTCAGACATGATTTCAACATGAATATTAAATGGTCTTCAAGCCTTTCCATGATTAAATCCCAAACTGCTTGACATAAAAAATTTCACCCTGGAAATCCCAAAATAAAAACTTTAATCAAAGTTCATTTACAAAATACAAGAAATACACTTAAAAAAAAAATCTTGGAAGTGATACTGTTGCTGAGGTACAGTAAAGTGTTTTTCTGAGACAGAGGTCTGAAAGGGTTTAAATGACATGTAAATACTAGTACAAATTATTGAGATCAAATCCAGTGACATTGTGGTAACAAGGAAAATTATGGAGCCGATGACAAATACAGCAGAGACTGAGAAAAGTTTACAAGCACCAGCCATTCTCTGGAACTGTTCTTACCAACACCGTACCCTGTTCTTGATTTTTGAGAAACTGACACAATCACAAAATTACTGGCGCATGCCTGTGATGTAAACTCTACATGAACAGTTTTGTGTTTTCAACCCTTTAGACTGTCAGAGTAAAAAAGGAAATTTAGAGTAACCCTATTTCGCTGGTCTCTTAGAGGTGCTTTGAAGAGTTTTTGCACACATTTTCTAAAGTAACTGCTATCAGTTATTTACCATTCCAGAGAAGGTCAGTGCAGGTTTTTGACAACTTCAAGATGTCTAAATATGTCGTTTTCCCTAAAACTAGCACTGAACTGTGCAGGAGGGCTTCAGTTAAATTCCATCTGTGAAGTTTCTTTTATACATGTCATCTGGAAAATATGCTTAGACCGTTGCCTCCGCGACCCGGTCCCGGATAAGCGGAAGAAGATGAGATGAGATCTGGAAAATATGACTAGTGAAAATAAAGTGTCCTCTGATGCTGGTTGTGGTGGTTTGTACATTTTAGGGTTTTTTTTCTTAGTCCTCCCAGGCAAAGTCGTATGGCTGGAAGTCATCTCTCAACTGTTTGCAGCTCTCCTCCTCTTCCTCTCTGCTCTGTTTACACTCCTTCCAGTCGGCTCGAGTTGGGATGTTCAGTACTGCCTCGCTGGCCAAAACCTCTCTACACACACACACAAGTGCAAATAAGATTAAAAAGTATGTCATAGATGCATAGAAACAAGTTATTTTAGATTCTACAACTTTATTACAGCTACATCAAAATGCATTTTGCTTCAGAGCAACAGCATCATTTGTGATATCTTGAGCTTTTTATTATAGGATAAGTAAACTTCTACGCATGAAATTTGGTGAAATATAGTGTTATTCATCTGTGTTCACACTGTCATCTAGTGGCTGAAATTAATACATCACAGATGTCACAATTGTGTTGTTTCAGTCTCAAAATGTTATTACATGTTAATACACTGATTTTTGTCTCTATTCTAAACAGTCTAGTTTGTACATTCTACTTTTGATACCATCATTGTCACTTCATCACCATAAACAGACTAGTTTCACTTTTTCATTAGTAAAACCTTGAGGTCAAACCTCTTTGCTGCATAAATGCCTTCACTCACCTTCCGAATTGTAGGGGAAAATGCTTCTGAATGCGGTAGAAAAGTTTCTCCCCAGAGTCAAGCTCCACGTAGAAATATGGAGTCCCAGGAGGAGCAATCTAAACACAAGGAAGGCTCATTTTTTATGATCAAAAACCTTTTATGTTTACTATTTACTCTGTTGAGAATCGCATAAGTACTAGTAAAAAAACATGAATGTGTACATTGTGAGACAGAGGATAGTTTGTGTCACCTGTTTGAGGTCAGTGTGTTCAGGAATCTCCATAAACTCCATCTGCTGCTCCTGAGCCTGAACCATGAACGCCTCCTTGATGTCCTCTGTGGTGCAGCGGTCCAGCGGCACTGGGACGACCTGAGACACCAGTGTATTTCTTAATGGGGGCAGTACCCGGTGCAAATCTGTTTTAAGCTGGGAATACCATACACCCTCCACCCCCTTGTCCAAAACTTTTGCAGGGACAGGGTGGGTGGTGTGAGACTCATGATGTCATTGCACTATGCGTGTCACTTTTACACCCATTGGAATATTACACACCCTGTTTTGTTGTTTTGTTTTTTACACACACTGTTCCTCCATTTCTGCCAAATACACCAATTTAGAGTTTGTATTTTTTTATGTATTTGCACTTTGAAATACAAAAATTATTCAATAAAATACTTAATATCCACTTCAAAATCACTCATTTGCAACTGTAAAAAGCCCCAGTTCAGTAACATAGAAAAAAAAAAAAAAGATAAAAATTGTCAGTAAAATTTATGAAAATCCTTCTATTTTATGCTTTAAATGTCTTCTCAGATCCTGGAAATGATGGTGATCTCATTTAGATAACATAGCCTATTTTCTATTTACAGCATTGTTATAAAGCCCTTGAGTTGCACTTAGATTTTTAAATGAAGCAGTAGAGTCTGGTGGTGCTATATTCAGGACCACTGAAAAAAATCTTTTTATCTTTGTATTATATTATTGTTTTACTGTATTATATTATTATTGATTTTTCCTTTTACCTGTAGCTGCAGGTGTTGGCTCTTGTAATTCCTCTCAAACAGCACACAGCGCTCGCCTCTACTCTTGTAGAATTTCCTCAGGGCCAACTTGTACTTCTCCATCTCTTCTACCACATCTGAGCCCAGATCCACCACAGACTGGTAGTGACCGATGGGAAGGATCAGCGTGTGCTGATGCGTCAGACCGCCTTTAGCCAGAGCCACGTAACACTGTCCATAAACGTCAATAGTTGTAAAAGTGTCAAGGAAATGATGTGTGTGCTTTTGTGAAATCAGGGTTGAAGGTTTTTATATGACTGGATGAGCTGATCATCAGAGTGGTGGACTCACGTGTGTTCCTATGCTGATGACCAGGTGTTTCTCCACCTGAGGACTTGCTAGACAGAACCAGCACGGACCAGTCGGCTGAGCTACACGCACCAAAGCAAAGACGTGATTAAATTACATTTGTTTTGTTTGATTATTTTCTATATTATTAAATCATGAATAATAAACTGGTCTATGGTTTCACACATAATCCAATGTAACAATACTATTACATGCATCTCATGTCTTCATGTCTGTTGGACTCACGGTGTCTGCGAGGCTGTTTGGGCTGCCCTTGGTGATGCCTATCTCCGTCATGATGCTGGTCCCAGCCTCGGCCTCGTCCTTCTGATGGTCTCTTTCTGCCTCGAGGACCTCCACCCTGCTTCTTGCCTAGGTCAAAAAAGAACTGACTGGCCGGTTCCTGATGAGACAGAAAGGTTACAAAGTTCATTAGTGGAAAAAACTCTCTAACTTTTTGACCATCATTTTAAATTGATGGATGACTTGTCTGCTGTACCTCCTCCTCAGTGGCGAAGGCTGTTTTCCGTGTGTCTGTTTTGTCCTTTGTCGAGCGTCTGTAGGGGTTTTCTGTCACGTCCTGTGGCTGCTTCACTAGCTCCGATGGATCCATGGTTTTCATGGGAATTATATTGAAGGCATACAAATACTGCAGCGGAAGTACAGACAGAGGTAAACATATTTCATTTACGACTTCTCTGTGACAAACATCTCCCCCCTTACTGTAAGTTCCCTTTTATGGACATAGATATTGTTAGAATGAAAAATCAGCTTAAATCAGTTAAATTACTATGAGCTTGGATTTAAAGCCGGAACTGGTGGAAAAGTTTTAACATTAAAATGAGCCTCCCTAAATTCATTTTACTAACATTTGCATGTTATTTAAAGTATTCTCACACACTAAAATAAATATTAATATTATATATATTATAAATATTTCCTCCCTGATCATACAGACCTTCTTCTTGGCTGGGTTGTTGACGGTTGCCAAGGCAATGAATCGACTGACATGCTGAGCATTTTCCTGGAGAACAACATGATTCCTGAAGATGAACGTACATATGAGTCAGTTTAGAGACAAAAGTATCATTCTAGTTGCACTACCAGCCTGTAGAACCATGTCGATAGATAACAGACTGTGTCTGTTTTAGGAAGGTTGTTCAGCAACCACATTCAACTTTTGTTTTTCATTTGCTTAATGCAAATGATCCCTGCCAAGTTGTTTATAAATGTGCCCATTTTTAAATAAAAAAAGAACAAAAATGCATTTAGTATTTTAGTAATCCCCTCTGTGTCCAGAGTGAAAATGTCATGTAAACATAACGTAAACACAGGTTGCTTGAATAAACTTTAAGCTTAATAACATAGAGGCTACTTGAGTCTCGTAAGAAAATATGACTACTGTAGACAAAGATACAATGTTTCCCATGATCAACACTGTATGAGCAACTTTAATGCTGAAGTTCAACAGACTTTAATAAAAATATCCCTATGTGGTGCCAGGTCATCAACATAGGAAAGTAATACAATATATTATTCTATCAATATGTGGCCCTACAAAAAAAATCCTTTATAAAAAAAACAACTACACTGCTCATGCCACATTTTCATGACGATGACATAGTGAAGTAATGTAAAAGCAAAAACATTCCATAAAGAGACACTGTTTTTTGATATACCACTTTTAAAGTGCATGTCTTATTACCATAATGTCTGTGGCTCAAATACAACTATGGATTTAAGACTGTATAACCAATGTTGCCTGTGGACTGGCATAATGAGGATGTTTTACCTGTATGGCAGTCTCTCATAGTGAACACCCTCTAGTGCAGCAAAGTGATACCTCGGTTTCAGTTTGTCTGTGAGGCTGGCAACAGAGCTACTCCCACAAGACTTTGTGTTCACTTCCTGCAACAGATAAACAACATTTTACTCATAAAACAAGTCTAGATCAGGTGAAAGCTGAGCAGCAATAACATGGTGTAATTCACTTTAATATAAAACAATAATAAAATGACCAACTGTACATTGGGTTCTCCTTGCTCTTACCGGGTTGTTTCCATAGTTCCACACCCCTTTGGGCCACTGTGACGTCAGCAGGATGTCGACTCCTTTAAACTTGGAGCTGCTGGTCAGGGAGGTTACAAGGACTGAGAGATCTTTGGGTGTGAAACAGTGGGAAGGGGCTGGTTCCTGCAATGCCTCTTGACCACTGACATAGGCAATCTGTAAGCCTGACACCCCCGTGAACACTCCCCGCCGACCTGAAACCCACATGGATCAACAATCATTTACAGATTGGTTTTGAGTTTGGTTCAGAGTATACACACCTGAGAGCAGAGTCTCACCCAGGTAAGTGATGTTTTCAGCCAGCTCACAGCCATCAGCACTGGGAAAATATTTCACTGTTTCGTGGCTTGTTGCTCCAAGAACATAAGTATGAATGGGAGCTGAGGAGGCACATAACAAGCCAACAAAATATTACATTACATTGTATCATAACCAGTTAAAATAACAAATGTCAATTGACATGTAGCACAACAATAATGAAAAACAAACATAAAAAACACATCTCAAACACATAGAATGAAAAGAAGTTTTCATTAGTGTTATAGGCTGGGAGGAATGTACAATCAGCAATCTAAGTAGGAAAAAAATGGGTTTGATAGTTGATTCACTGTACTTTTCAACAACCTTGTATGAAATAAAAGGCACAATGACAGACCCCAGGTTGGAGGAGGTTCAGGTTTTCCTTCCTTTGATAACACATTCCCATAAAAAGCGCTGATTAACCAGATATCCATCATACCTTTCTTTGCTCCGCTTTTGTACTGCTGCCACTCTGCATCAGCCTCAGGTGCTGTCCCAAAAAACTCTCCAACACAAAACAGTAGCTACAGCCAAAAAACGACACAAAACCATAAACACACTGTAGGGAAATAAGAGATTTTGATCTAAGCTATGACTTTCAATATGACTCACATCAAACTGCCCAGTCTTCTTCTGGATGGTCTGCACTCGGTTGAACAGAGCATTGAATCTCCCTTCAACATCTCCACAAACCAGGCTGGAAGCAAAGAAAAACTTAAATATTAATAATACTCCCATTCTTTCACCATGTGTGCAGGATTTATTTGCACAATATGGGACACATTAACTTTAGGTCTGGGCTTCATCCTGCTGAAGATTTCAAGCATCAAACATCAGGTCCTTCAGTCTGGTGAATTTCTATGCACCAATTTGGTATTTGTATCAGTTTATGGTTGAAATGTCTTTATTTATGTAAAGAAGATCACAAAATTCATAAACCAGGTGACAATTCTACATTATTCTCACTGACTTCATATACAATAAATCAGATTTATTCTATCCCCTTTACTGTTTTGATGAATCGACCCTTATCAAAACATCGACATTAGATACTATGTAACAGAATGATGAGCGTATATACTGTATGTGTTTCAATAGCTTCTGCTAAAATCAAACACATCTGAGTGTTTGAGATTAGAATATATAGCCTGACAACACTCAAATCAATAATCAGATCTAGTACAAAATGAGACCTTGTTTCAGCTGCTGGGACCAAATAGATTCAGTGTTGATATAAGTCCGTAATACACTTTCATATTTTCCCTAGTGAACAAAAAATGAGTGTCGAAGACAAAAGAATCCGGAACCACCAACTATAGTTTAGTGAATACAACGACTGATGGAGAGAACGAAGGCAGTAATATAATAAAAATATAAATATAAAGTAATTGTCAAATGTCAAATGCAACGTTATACCTATGAGTATGTAATATGAATTTGCAAAATAAAACTTCTGTTTAATTTATTTTACTTGTGGCAAATGCGTATGGTATCGAGGACAGTGAATGAACTCATCACATATCAACGCCAGGATTAAAGGTAACGTAAAATAAATACGAGTTCAGTAAAGTTGTTTTTAATCAGACCTTCCAAAGAAACAGACAATAACGAGAATCTTGTTCTTTCAGACAAAAAATAAAAAATACACTAAATAACACGTTTATCCACATATATACTTAAAGTATTCAAATAAATCAGTCATACTCATACAGCCCTACTTACACTCTCAGTGGTTGTTCTCCCATCTCTTGGTTAAATTCGGTCGATGTGTCCAGAAATGTATTATTTAGATTGTTGCAGTGTGGAGGTTCCGTACGGCGATAATATTTGTCCGGTCAATGAAACAGCGGAACATTTAGCAGTGTCAATTTTATTAAATAACATATAGTTCACGTAAAAATAGCAACAAAAAAAAAGCCTTAGATAACCATATGTTAATCTATTTAAATTATTTCTTGATTACTATGTCCGAATGGGGTATAATTTAAGTTACTCAAATATTAACCAACGTTAGTTTTTACCCGGATGATTTTACAAGCGGACACATTGGTTGCCAGATAGTGTAGGCGTGCTTACTACTCTAAAACGCAAATTCAGTACATTTTAGACTAAATAAAAATAAGTGTATTTTAATCATCGTTCATAGACACCACACATATAGCTAAAGATTGGATTCTCTTTTCAACTGCAGTCTTTATTGGTGTACGAAGTTAAATATTATTCTTAAATATCTATGGGGTGAAAAACTGGAGTCTATTTTTTTTCTGATTCTGTAATTTAAAAAAAACAAAAAAACAAAATCAATCATAATAAAGTACGATGGCAGAGAGAAAAGATTTACGTAGGGGTATTTTTTTTTTTTTTATTGATACAAATCATCCACGAACTCTTCCATACTACGGATAATCTGTAACCTGGCAACCCGCCGGGCCTCGTACGGCCGATCCTCCATCCTGGCACTTACCTTCATCCTGGTAACTCACAAGTCCCCGGACCAAAAACAGGAAGTAAGTAGCCAAATCATAAGTAAAATTCACTTTCTGTTCGGTAGTGGAAGCGGGCAGGGAGCAGAGAGACAGATCAAAGCGGGGAAATCGCCACCAAAAAAAAAGAAAATAAAGAGGCAAACCGCACAGACGCCATAAGCTTCACCTTGTCGAGTGAAAACATGGCGCCGGACATTTTTCGTCTTTCATTTAGCTGTTTAGCTCTGCGGATGCTAATGCTAGCGCTGTGTGAGAGCCACGGTCCCTGCTGAGATACTTTCTGTTTCACTTTAGGTGCATCATTTATCCCAGTAGCGCCGCATCTGTATCTATCCAAACCAAAGGGCTCAGGGTTGATCCTGACTCCTACATGTGTTTAATGGGTTTTCTGACTACAGGTCACCAAAATCATCATTATGTCAGTGTCCTCCCCATCCCAGCACCTTATCAAACTTCATCAAGACATACATGGAGCTAATCTTACTCCAGTCAAGCTATCTGAAGAAAGTTCCTGAACCACACAATGTATCTTCACTGTACCTCCTAATAAATTATGTTTTTGAAAGTGGAACAAACGATACTTTTCATTAATAATGATGACTGAACTACTGGCACTGACAGCAGTTGAAGGCACAAGCGACCATCTAACTAGTACCATGGGTTAAAAATTAGTTTTTTTTGATTGGAGTAATTGAAGTATTTTTGGATAAAGACAAATTTTAATTTTGATGTATGACAGTTATTTTCTTATTACAATAATTATATGATATTGAATGTACCATAAACATGATTAAATATGCATTAAATGGGATATCTATGAGTGTATAAAAGTAATACTGCAATTATTGCTGACAGTATTCATTCATTGTATATATAAATAAATATTATAGCTTGGTTATGCAAATCTGTGCGAGGGGATTAAAAAAATATGTAGTGAATGGACGTTTTGTGTTATTGTAAAAAAAAAAAAAAAAAGTAAAGCTAAGTAAGCTGAATCAGATTTTTTGTTTGTATAAAAGGGGGTGGGAGTCGAAGTTATATTTCTTCCCACTTCTTTTTGAGCACTGAAAATGTTATTGTCCGTGTTGGATTTTTTTTTTTTTATAAGTTCAAAATGTAACTAACTAACTTTAAGACAATAAAATATTTTAACAAAGTGTGAAAAATTGTGCAAAACAGGAAAAACAGTTTTTGTCATTGTGAACAAAAGACTAAAGTGGTGTACCAAAAAAAAAAAATACAAAGCATGTCACCAAATCCAGGATACACACACTGGAGATTCATAGCAGAGTGCCTACAAAACTATGATAAAAGAGTGTGTTGATGATGTTTCCATTGTGAATATTTGTGATTAAGAATATTTTACACGATTGATATAATGCATAGCTGCAGGTCTCTCATGTACTTTTATTGTATATACTTTCTGCCAGGTGCATGATGAGCTCAGCATCCGAGGACAAGGATGCACCAGGGTTAGAAACAGTCAACTCTGTTACTCTTACACAGGACAGTGATGGAAGCATCATATTGCACTGTCCACCTAACGGTAGGTTAACACAAATACTAGTCTTTTGACATTTAGCTTCTTTACAAGATAACATATCGTAGCTGAACATTATGTTTAGCAAAGATATGAAGACTCATTAAAGAGGGGTCATAGTGTTTTTTGTGGTTTTAATTGCGCAGCAAAGGTGTGAATCCTCTGAGTGTTAACATATTTCTTCTGTGTTTGAGTTTAGATGAAGACTCAGAGCCCCTTCAGAAGAAACTATGTGTCTCCTCCACAGATGAACCAGAAGTATCAGACGCACCTCAGTTCTCCGTGGTCACTTTACCAAGTAGGAGAAATACACACATTTTATACACATAAGTTTGTGATGTGGCAAAAATACAGACAGTGAAATAATGAACTTCTATCCCACATAAAAAATCCACACAAAGAAGTTTTTAGTGTCTGCAACATAATCATAAAATAATAGAAGTTTTCTACACAGTCTAGTCACTCTTTCTATTCAGGTTTCCTCTCCTTATGTATTGTTTATTTGTCATGTGTCATATGCACTCATGAATACACTAAGGGATGTTGTGATCCCATTCACTTATAATTGAATCCTTCCTGAGGTTTGTAAAATGCACAGAATAAAAATTGAAAATTAATTAAAATAATGGAATGAGTCTGATTTGAAAATGTAAGAGATAGTAGTGTTAAAATGTAAGAAGTAAAAGTAAACAATTACCAGAAAAATCTTAAAGTACAGTAAAAAAAATAAAATAAAAACAACTTCTCACTGCTACCATATCCTAAACTGTTGTTTTGGATATTTCAGTACCAACAGAGAAATGCAAATGTAATCTGTTATGATTCTGACATTACTTACAAATACATATATGTGGACTAGAGCTTGGTATTTACATCCTTGTATAACAAGCCATGTGGAGGAATTAAGTGTTTCTAGTCTAAAGGGTCACAGGAAAAATCTGAGGGGCCATGAGACTAATGGAGGCAATTAAATGGATAAATGTTAGGCTATGATGCTTTTCCTTTGTCCCATTTGATAAGATAATCTTTTGTCATCTGATCTCACCCCATGTAATACTTAACATTTGAACATCTTCAGTTTTACTTACATGTGTGAGCTAATAGGTTTTTCTGTGGTTAAACAAATATGGCACATTTGTTTTCTTCAGTGTCAGAGAATGATGGGAGCTTCGAGGTGACCATGACAACCACAGACGGTGATCTGCCTGAAGACAGCGTTGCACAGATTCAGGTGGGCAAGTAGCTCATCTTATCTTATGTTCTCTTCTGCTTTTTATCTTGTTCAACGGGGTAGAAATAATAAAAGAGATCAACATAATAGGAGAGATAATATTTGTTTTAACATTTTTTTTTAGGTTTTCCATTAATTATGTACATTTATTTTGTAGCACACATTGCAGGTGAGCATACACAAAGCATAGAACAACAGTATAGAGGGAGCTCTACTCTGCTATTAATCATCTCTGTTCAGCCTCACCTGTTATAGTATTCAAGAAAGGGGTTTCAAGTCCTACTAAAGTTGTACAGGGTGTCTTTCAGGGTGTAAATTACTTTTCAAGTGTTAGAAAGTGCATGATATCTCTGATCCATCTGCTGGGGGTACATGCAATTTTCAAGAAAGATGTATGAGATGTCTAGCTATTCAGGAGGCGAATGCTATGATTACTTGAGCATTTCTTTACAGTAAAGGGGACTCCAGGGTATATCCAAATAGGGCACACATTGGGTTAGGGGAGATGTCTTTCTGGAACATCGTACCAAAAATGTAAAATTGCACCAAAAATACTAGGCCAGAATGCATTGTCTGGGACAGGACCAGAACATGTCTGTGGGTTGACCATGGCAGTGAGGACATGAAGGGTCTGTATTCAGGAATATCTTTGCCAGCCTCACCCTAGTCAAGTGTACTCTCATCACAGTCTTAAGCTGTACTAGCTGGTGCCTTCCACAGGGGGGGGGAAGTATTTATAAGACTAAGCACTGACTTCCATTCTGTATGTGTCATTTTTGACCAAGATCATTTTCCCAAAGCTTCTTGATGTTTTGAATTGAGTGAGGGACAAGATTAGATACAGTTATATATAGGGTAGAAATGAGATGTTTGCAGTGTGGATAGAGATAGACGCAGGATAATAGAAGAGATAGCTAATATTTGACACTTAAATCAGAGTATGACTTTCATCACATTTTTATTTTATTTTTTTTCAGATTTCTAAAACCCAAGTGCTAGCCTAATTATCACTCATTTATTATTTATCTTTTCGTGCTTAAGCACCTGAATCACTTCTTTCGCAGTGAACAACTTCGAAGATGACTCCATTCCACTCTGCAGCAGCCATTTGTCTGTCTGTTGGTGAGTGCTGAACTCAAATGTGTCTTTCTCTCCATCCACTGACTATACTCATGCTTTAAATCAACCCTGGTGGGCTGTATAATTTTACATTGTGGCAATTTGGCTCATTTTCTTGCTGAATCTGTGAGAAACCACTTTCACTTGGTCACCATCTTTGTTGCTGCTGGATGGAATTCCCACGATGCACTTCACAACAACATTTCTGAAAAGGCCTGATTGATGTTTTGTTTTTAAGCAAGTGGACTGTGGTTATGATGGAGTCATCTTTGAAGTTGTTCACTATGAGGGAAGTGATTCAAGTGTCTAAGCACAGAAAGACTAATGGATTAGTGATAATTATAGTCGTCCAATGATCGAAGGGTCAACGGTTTGAATCCCACCTCTGACTGTCCACATGTCAGTGTCCTTTGGCAAGACAGTGAATCCTAAATTGTTCTCAGTGCAGCCTGGCATCATCTTGCACGGTGGCAGCCGCCCACTGGTGTATGAGTGTGTGCATGAATGGGTGAATGTGAGGCTTTGTAAAGCACTTTGGGCACCATGAACATGTAGAAAAGTGCTAAATAACCATTTACCAATTAGGCTATCACTCGGGTATTACAAATGTGGAAAAAAAAAAAAAACCTCAAAAAAACATGTGAAAGTCATACCCTGTTTTGGAAAAAGTTTAGTATTTGCAAGAACAGGTTTGAACCATTCATGTCAATGTAAGCATTATCCATTTTCCCAGTGTCCAGTTGTTTCAGGACTGAGCTGGAGATATGATGTACCAAAGTAAAATGTTTATGTAAATGTGTATGCGCATGTAAAAAACTGCCTTCAATTAGATACAGCTTTCTCATTTTATGTCCATTTAATGCCAGACTTTACTGTCCTACACATTATGTTTGCATACATCTGAATATGGGAGTTTAAACTGTAGAAATGAAAGAAGTATTCAGTTGTCAAATTGTGTGTTTGGGTGCAGATCTTGCAGGAGGATGAAGATTCTCTGTCTCCTGGTCAAAGAACAGACGTTTCACCTGTCAGTCAGGCCTGGTTTACCACAAAAGAGGATAAAGACACATTGACTAACAAAGGTACATGAACACATGCTGTTGTTTCCTCACAGATGGACATGTTCCCTGCACTGAAAATAATTATAAAAAATAATGTGCTGCACACTTTTAATATCCCCCGGCCAAATATAGTCTAAAATTGTTTTGAAAGTTACTGCCCTATAATTTAGATTAAATTGTCTTTGTGTAAAACTTATTACATACATATTTATATTTGAAAGTCCTCAAGTATTATAATGGCACAAGACCATTTGACCCTGAAAAAGTAGGTCAAGGTGACCTATTTTCAGTAGGCTTCTGCTCCATGCCAAGATGCATCCACAGTATAAATTTGGTGCAGATATTTCATTGCATTCTTCAGATAATGCAATTATGTCATTGAATGGACAGCTAGGCTAACAGACGACAAAAAAATTACAATTACCGGTAACAAAAAAAATTGTCCAATGAAAAGAGTGTCCAGGTAAAAGTATGTACTTTATGAAATATTCAAAGGAAAATGTGGGAGAAATAATTTTAGGGTATCAGAGTGAAGTGTGAAAAGTGTAGTTAAAGGTGGTACTGTTGCTTGGAGTAAGATTTTAAATGTTATCTTTCTCAAATTTACAATAGAAAGATACAGCTAGAAAAAACTACAATCCAAAATATTTATCTCATATGAATCGGTGTGTTTCCTTCAGGTCACAAGTGGAAGCAGGGCATGTGGTCTAAAGAGGAGATTGACATTCTGATGAGTAACATCGATCGATATGTGAAGGTACGTCTCCACTCTCTGACACTCGCTCTGTTCTTTACTCTCAGCCATGTCATCTTTATGTGCTTTTTTGTCTTTGTGTGTCAGGGCCGAGGTATTGAGGATCCAGCTGAAATTATTTTTGAGATGTCCAAAGAAGAGCGGAAAGATTTTTACCGGTCAGTGGCCTGGGGTCTGAACAGGCCTCTGTTCGCTGTTTACAGACGAGTTCTACGAATGTATGACAACCGGAACCACGTTGGCAAGTGAGTAATTAAAGAAAAGACAAAGTGTTTATTCTCTTAAATGAAGTCTAATCACACTGTGGGAACTTGTTCTAATACAGGCTACCATGGTGTTTTAACTCCCGGGAGTGAGCTGGCTGACGTGCTACTCACGTTTCTTCATATACTGTTTGAATAAAGAGTCTGTGGCTCATGTCAACTGAAATGCAAATTAAAAGTCCATTTATTTTCAATCACAGTGAATACATAGTCCAGACATTCATAGACAAACAGTAAACAACACAGCTCCTCTAACATTAGCCACCGTAGTGGTCAAAAACCATATGACCTTTCAGGGTCAAACACAAATGAAGGTGAGATGACCTGCTTTAAATACCTGCGCTCTTGGTGACAGGACATTGCCACCCAACAGAAAAGAATGGAACTACACCCAGTGACCATAAGAAATGTGTGAAGCTGAATCTGTATGTGGGTTCGATTCCAGCACCAGTCAAGGTGGGGCCTTTCTGTGTGGAGTTTGCATGTTCTCCCCATGTCTGCGTGGGTTTTCTCTGGCTTACTCCGGTTTCCTCCCACCATCCAAAGACATGCACTAATAAGTTAATTGGTTAATCTAAATTGTCCATAGGTGTG
>JAPTGZ010000005.1:26096328-26116132 GCA_029814645.1 Fowleria isostigma | reverse complement strand
GGTGCGGGGATCGAACCAGGGACCTTCTTGCTGTGAGGCGTGAGCGCTAACCACTACACCACCGTGCCGCCCATGGATAGATATCAACTCTTAAATTCAACTCTCAATAAGAAACTGAAGAAAACAAAGGGTGGTCTAATCATTTTTCTGTGACTGTATTTGGAAGTGTAGTTTTGCCACACCAGTCTGTGTCCATGTCCAACTGTGACATTTACACCCAGCAGATACAGGTTTATTTATGCTCCCTCAATGTGCATACAGAAAATTATCCTTTTCACCAAAACCTAGCAAGCCTTTGTGTAGTAACATAAATAAGTGGCTTTTAGTTTGTAAAGTAAAAAAAAAATAGCTACTAAAAACTAGAATCAGAGAAACTAAATAAGGAAGTACTGAACCTCAGCATCGTGTAGAGAAGTCCTGTGATGGATGAATATTTTTACCTACAGAATCTTTTAGGCAGCAAAAAATTATGTTGCACAGTGTATGCAAATGTATTCTGTGTAGCCCATAATGGTAGGGTGCCCACTGCAGTTGTGTCCTGCTTAATCTTGAATTTTAATAATTTATCATTATGATTATGATCATTGGATATTTTGGCACTCTTTGCACAGTGAGTTAATGTGTATAATAGTAATAGTAGTACTGACACTAATATTAAAGAATCTTAAACTTTTGACAAATGACTCCTTCAGCACTAGGCTGAGACATAACTAAATGCCTTCTCTTAACACTATGTTCAAATCCCAGGGTGAAAACGTGTTGCTCCTACCTCTACAGACGTGGTGTTCTGTGAAAACTCATCAGAAGAGATCAGCACTTTCATCGTAGCTCTCTGGATCAAGTCAAAACCGCTTCCATTCACCACGATCCTCCGACCGCCACTGCATTAAACATGGACATTTATAACATCCTAAAACACATTTTGCAAATTTCCATTTTAAAAGATACTTTTTTCTACTGTACATTTCTCTGAAAGTTGAAGTTAGAATTACTTTGAGGAAAAAAAATGATTTTTTTTTCCCACACTGAATCATTCACTGCTGAAAGTTTAAAGCTGTGTGGCAGATTGATAAAAAAAAAAAAAAAAAGCCTCAGCTTCAAAGTAATTCTTCACTTTGATCAAAGATTTTCCAACAGCAGAATCAAGTTAACGTCACTGAACACTTAATAATTGACTTACTTTATTTAATGTTATATGTTTGAAAATGAACTTTATCACATTAATTGATACAAAACTACTTATTTCTTGCAATAACTCATCATGAATTAAAAACACACAAGTCACATACAGGAGTGTATCATACGCACCATACAAAGCTGTCCTTAGGGTTGTACTCTGTGATCTTTGGGTTTTCAGAGTACTGGTAGGCTGATGGGATGTCTTTGGTGGTGTTTTTACCATATTTAACTGTAACCGTCAGTGCATCAGAGGGAACCTTCTGTCCACGGTACCTGCTGGTCATACAGGTGATCTTTGTCCCAAACGACAGTCTGAGGGGGTGATAGAAAAGAGTGACCACAGGCATTTAGTATTTATGGTTTTTAAAGGTAAAAAAAAAAAAAAAGGGTTAAATTACTTTATTATCCCTGTAGGGAAATTCAGTCTCTGCATTTTACCCATCCTAATACACACACAGTCCCTAAAATATGCATTTAATCATTCACATCTGTTTGTGCCTGTCTAATGCAGTCACACATTTTGAAACACAAAACACATTTTTCTGCAAATATTTCATCATAATATGTGAGACTGTGCAAAATTTTAAAAGTATGTGTAAACTTTTTTCCACTCCTGTATAATGATGAGTGAAATGCTCAGATTCAAGGTCCCCTCAATGAAAATAAAAGTGAGGTGGGCCTTTCACCTGATTGATGTCATGTATACATGTAGCAGGGTATTTGGAAAAACAGATGTTTTTTTATACACTTTTGTTTTGTTCAACCCATGATTCTGCCAAACCTAACACCATGATAGTGCTGTACAGTGTATCTATGTACGTGACTTTTCTGAAAATGATCTGATGTGTGTGATATTATTGAAAATAGAGATGGGAAAATATCTGTTTCTATAAATATCCAGCTAAATGTATACATGGCCTGAAACAATGTAAGTAATGTATATAAAGTGATCTCTGGTTCTTTCATATAAACACATGTGTTACTTACACTTCACACGGGACTCCGCCCACTGTGACGGCGATGTCATCTTTAGTCGCAGTGTCCAGATCTTCTCCACGGATGGTGATGACGGTTCCACCAGCTGCTGGACCTTTTGCTGGTTCAACAGAGTTTGGTTTGGGGTCCTAGACAGAGAAAAGAAATGTGATTAGACAACATCAGATGGTGTATGTTGTATTTTCATTAGTATCAGATTATTTTACAAATGTATTTCTTTTAGCTAAAACAACTCTGTGCCCTTTAGATGTGAGAAGGTGAGATTCTCTAATACTCCTTATGGCTGCTACTGCTTTCATGGAAACCTGGGTCAACCATAATATATGTGTTTATATTGATGCAATATCTAGTTACAATCAAAAATAATAAAGTTTATAGAAACAAGATAATATAGGGAAATTGTACATTTTTAGAAAATGTGGAAATACTAGTTTCTCTCAGAAAATATCAAGCATCTAAAAAATGGAGTTGATAATTATGAATCAGTGTTTTACATATACAAATATTTCCTTTTTTTTTTATCATATTATAGTTTCATAAAATGCACAACTATTGTCTTCCATAAATATTACTGATGTTATGAGGTATTTTGAAGTGTTATCCCAGAAGTTGACATGTGAGAATATAACAACCAGTTGTGAATTCATACTCAGTAGCAGCTTTCAAAGAGAAGAAGTGAGCACTTTGTTGAATTCTGGAACAAAAATATTCAAATTCTCACAGATTTAAAACTTGTGAACATCACACAGAAAACTAAAACCTAGAGGAAAATAAAATGAGCTAAACTTTAATGGAGTTCATTACATTTTACCTGCTGTCCTTCAAGTGCAAATGCTTTGATCACATGAAAACTACATTTTCCAAAGACTACTTCAACGCCATGAGCTATAACTAACAAGTGTAAACAGAAAATTCAGCGCCACTGTAGAACTTCTCTGTAGGGGAGTTATATGAACGCAGAGTGCTTGAAGAATATTGATAAAGGAGATAGAGCCTGCAGAAATGCACCAGCTGGTTGGTTTCCTGTTTGCACTGCATAGTTTTATACTGAGCTGACAGCATGACAAACAAAACAAGAGAGGATATTAATTCTCAGCCACACTGGAGGATGAAGCAGCTTTAAATTTAAGAAGTCAATCTGTCTGGAGAATTAAGACGCAGCAGTTGAGCATGGTGTGTGAATGATGTTTGTGCTTGATTGGAACGAAACTAGAATTACCGCCTTGCAGTTGCACGCTTCTGCCAACCAGTCAAATGTCAGCTTGAAGCACCCCTGTCTGTCAGAACTCAAATAATGCACGTACTGACGATGGTGTAGAAAGTCAGTAAAGGTAGGATTGTTAGATTACAGTGAGTAATTCACAGAGAGAAACATGATATTTTTGACAAAAGCATCATGTTGAATAAATGTCTATTGAGTATTATGATATTACATTGAAAACCTTTTGGAAATAAAATGTTTCAAGTCTTTCCATGTCACTCGATTCTGTCAGGGAATGTTATTTTTTTTATTTTTATATTTTGTGAAACATTTGAATTCATAAGACTAGGCAATATGTCAAAATTAATTTAATTAGTTTGGGTTTGACTTTACGACAATTGTAAAAAAAACCAAACAAAACAACATTCAAAATAGAGATTTTTGCTCTGGAGACCTTTTTTGCCCAACAAAAACTCAATACAACTTATTTGTTTCATATAATATGTTACATGTGAAAAGTGTTTCTCCAGTCATAGATCATATATAGTTACAGAGAGAAAAGAGTGTTTTGGGATTTAGTTTTGTCCTTGGTTCACAGTCAGAAAGCAATTGACTCAAATCATGAACTGTCTTTAACAGTAACAATAAGACTAATCAAAATAGAACAGAATTTTGTCCATATTGCCTCTACTAATAATCACAAGACTAGAACAAATGGAAAGTACAAGGAATGAATGAGTGAATGAATCACAGCTCATTCATCTTGTATCTTTCTGGCTGCTGATAGGTTGACTAAATTTACTCTTTTCCAATCACTGAACAGTCAGTGGAGATTCAGGAACATATCTGAAACTCATTTCTAAATTTGTTGGTAGGCACTTGAAAAAGGTATTGAGGTTTGCAGCACTGGATATCAAGCATCAAAACAAAATTCATCACAGTTGGCGATATTTTGTTGTGACTAATAATTAAATATATTCTTAAGTTATTGCCAAAAACATGTTTCGTGAAGTCACAGTGACTTTGACTGTTGACAGCTGACCTCCAAAATCTAACCATCTGAATGTTTGTCCCAAATCTCAAGAAATATCTGAGACATCACATTCCTGAAAATCAAATCGATGGACAAACCTAAAACATAATTGCTCTGACTGTGGCTCTCACCCACAAAGGAAAACAAAGTTGTAAATTGGAATCCAAACTGAAGAAATACAGCCCTGTTTTTGCAAATTGGTGTAGCATAAGCATGTTGTGCAGATGCTTGAATTTGGTTTGTTGGCGTTTCAGATTTGATCTTGCTGTTCTGGTTTAGAGAGCCGCAAACACAAGAATAAATAAGCCCAAAAGAGACAAACTCAGAACAACTCTGCCTGGTTGGAAGTTATACACAAACAAAACAGCAGCACAGGAGGTAGCTGTCACTGAAATATATTTGGTCTGTGAGAGAAACAAGTGCAGCCAGGTCTATTTTGACTCAAGAAACAAGAAATCAGACTAAAAAGTTTCACAACAAATAAAAAATATTCTGTGTCTGCAGTCAACAAAGCATCTGTGATTCTGAATTCATCAGCGAGTGAAAATAAGAAAAATGCTCTCTAGAATTTAGAAGTTGCCTATTGAGAAATTAATTTAGTCAGAAATAATACAAATATAATTCATTTTTGGAGTAAAACCACCAAATATCCATTCCCAAATGAATGCAACTACAGTTTTATTGTATTCATTATTATTGATGCAGTTTGTTCTTACAACTTCCCTGGAGTTAAATTATGTTTTCTGTTTTAATAGGAAGAAAAACAAACCTGGACCCTCTGAGTTAAGACAGCTTGCACATAAAGAAGCACCACTGCCTAAGTAAATTGGTCATTTTGGTTTCAAATTAGCTTTTTTCAGCTCAAAAGAAAAATAGTGAATCATATATAAATTAAACAACTGAGCTTAGTCAATACAAACTGATAAGCAGGTAAAATTTATATTTTGATCAAGCCTCTTTCCCTGGTAAAAACTGCTGGAAGTTGAGGCAGGTTTTGTGCAGCAGTAAATTTGTAAAAGTGGATATTTTTAGGCTTTGCCTTCATGGCTGCTTCTTTAGGGAACCGATTTCTCTGCAGCACACAAAAAGAAGGATGTATGCTTTTACTTTTGAATGAACCGTTTAATGTTTTTAGGATTTGATCTCCAGGGTTTTAAGTAGTTGTGTCACACATTATTCTGTGTTGCCTCAGAAACTTTGGTGTCTACGCATTCCTAAACCTTTTTAAGTGTTCCTACAGTAGGATGAAGATAATTTAAAGACTCAAAGAAAGAAATAAAGCCACACATTTTTTAATTATGAATCAGTAATACTTTTGGAAAATACATGCATACAGGATGCATAAGGTGCTCCTGACTCTGCCGTGTTTTGACATCAGAGAAGCAATTTGATGCCTTACACATTAAAAAATATCTCCCTTAAAAAGACTGTTGTTTGTGTATTAAAAGGATCCACATTAATCCCATCAAGTTAATTGATTTTATACATGCGTAATATGTTTCCAGTGTTAAAAATCTTTTGGAGGAGGACCAGGCTTTCATCTATTAATAATTATAATATGAGTCTTTAAAATGCTCTGCCTACACTAATATGAATATTTTTCTAAATGGGTATGCTCCTCCTTTGTTTTGTTTGATTAAAATCTGTTTGAACTGTGTTTTACATAGGCATAAAATAGTGTTCATATGTGGACTCTAAACACTGAGAAAAATAAGTTTTGCAAAATATCTGAATTATTGCAGATAAGTCCCAAATGACCATATACGTGGGTCCAGGATCCTATTGTAGGGTATACTCAAAATGTATCAGTGTGTCAACAAGCAGACATGGACAGAAACACATCTATAAAAGTGTCTCCTACATTTGACCCAAGGGAAACCACTGTGGATGTATATTAAAGTGTAATACCAGTGATGGCCACTAGATGCTGGCTACAAAATCCCTGGCTACATCTGACTTCCACTCCAGAAATGACACTTCTCTATAGAAATACTAAGTCATTATGTTCCCAGGAGTCATTATGATCTCTGGAATAATGCTACTGATGGGCGTTTTTAATTAAAAAAAAAAAAAATTACAAATAATATAAGACTTTCAGAAATATTTAAAACAACAGTTTTTAAGCTAGTCATCTGCATTTTTAGACAGCTGGACAGTAAGTATGGGTGGAATTAAAACAATAGACTTACCCGATAGGTAAAAATGACCTGTGATGTTCCCATTCTGTCTCCCTCTACTTGTACAGTCACTGCTCCTTGGTTTCTGGGTTCAAATGGCACATCAAATGGTGGATCTCGTTTTGCTGGACCGATCTCGCACACCACACTGTGTATGCAGACAAAGGATGGGACTTACTACAGAAATAAATGCCAGGGGAGGTTCAGATTAACCTCAAATTAGACTCAGATGGGCTCCAACTTTTATGGCCCCTTAGGTAACTTTCCTCTTGCAACCATGCACATCATCACATTTCCAGACTGCATGGTGGAATACATAAAACATAATGACTGATGATTTGTCGGCCATCATCTTATAAACAGTCAACGACCCAAAGTAATGAGGCGTTCACTGTGCACACAGCGACGGCGGCAAAGAAAGGAAGGGTAATGTGCAGAGAACATGATCTAATGTCGACTCCACCTGCGATCAATGTCAAACAGGGTTTTTTTTTTTCACAGAAAGGAAGATGTAATATTCAGTAATCTGTTATAATTAATTAATGGCAGTAGACTGTCAAAGGCTCATGTAAGGAGCAGCCCCTGAATAAGACCTTAATGTGTGAAGACAACAGTCGGACACCCGTCTGCATGTTAATGTGTCCGCTGTCAGATTACCTGGTGGAGACAGAGTATCTGTCCTCCTGGTGAACGCAGTCCACTCCAGCCACTGTGATTCTCTTGATGTCTTCCTTCTTTATTCCCATGTTCGAACCTTTGATGGTCACCGCGATCCGACCGTTCAGAGGGCCAAACCGAGGGATGATCTGCAGCAGGAGAGGAAACCAGTGTTCAAATGTTACAGAAGGACAACTGACTGGAAAACTGCCTAATACAATGACTGTGGATCAAAAATCATGAGAATCATGCACATCTGGATTAGGGCTGCACAATATTGGAAAAAAAATTACATTGCAATTTTTTTTTTAGCCCTGCAATATATATTGCAATATGAAAAATACTCAGGAGGGTATAATAGCTGTGTGGTGCTAATGTAAAAGGTCAAACAAATTAGTTGTGCTACCACTCATTCTGGAAACAATTGCAAGGCACTGTCAACACAGAACACTTAATTCAATATCATCCTTCTTGTAGCTGAAATAATTCCAGATAACTGACATTGCTTTTCTTTATGGCACCGAGTCTTCATTTTCGGTGATTTTCTCTTGTTCATTGCTCATTTTTCAATGTTATTATCAGCGACTCACTCCAAACTAATTAAAAACAGTTGTGATTGGTGGATTGCTGCATGCAGTGTGTGTCAGGAACCTTTGAAATTAGATGAGAACATGTTGAGTTCATTTTCCTCCTACATTGCAGGACCTGTGATGTGACTATTGTGCAAATGTACATTGCGATGACGATGCTCTAACGATATATGGTACAGCTCTAATCTGGATACAAGCATGTACATTTTAGGATATACACTTTAATATATTGTTTTTAAAATAACAGGTATTGCCAAAAAAATCTGTTCATAGTAGCGAGTCTAAATCAGCCATTTAAAAATGGCTGCCACCGCTGTGGCCTCCTTTAGACTTTTAGCCATAAAATGACTTCTAGTACGAATAAGAACATAGTCTTGGTATCTACTCCTATGTTTTCAGATACAAGGAATTCAATGGTGCCAACATTTTTAGTTCAACCTGACTGTTTCTTTGATTTTCGAGATATGCAACAAAAAAATTGAGAAATAATAACTTTTTCACCCAAAAGTCACTTTCCAGACAAAGTGGCATGTGCTGTTATTGGTTACCCTAAGATGTACAATTGCAGAAAAAATTATTAGACCATCAAAAGTCATTAAAAAATAATGGTTACGCAATCAAATACTAACTCCTGTGTGTATCATGTGACTAAAACAAACAGCAAAGAAAACATGGAATGTCTAAAAGCACTGTTTTTGTCAGTACAATGACATAGATATTGATGGAAGAACTTATGTGATTTTAGTTATCATCAAAAAACCATCGAAAATGGATAGATATCAGCTCTTAAATTAAACTCTTATGAGATATTTTTGTTGTTATTGTTATATTTGTCCAAACAAATGTACTTTTAATTGTACCAGGCATTAAAATGAACAACAACTTGAGGAAAACATAGGGTGGTCTAATAATTTGTTCCGCAGCCATTTCTGTGACTGTATACACACACACACATACATACATACACACGTCTATATAAATGTAAACTTAAGATGAATGAGAAGGTGTCTTCTTGGACCACCTTAAAAATCCAGAACACTATAATAGTAAATGGATTTCTAATGACACCATTGAATTCCTTGCGCCTAAAAACATAGAAGTAGACACCAAGACCATGTTCCGCTCTATACTAGAAGTCATTTAATGGTTAAAAGTCTGATGTAGGCCACAGTGGTGGTGGCCATTTTTAAAAGGCTGATTTAACCTCGTTACCATGGCCAGATTGTTTGGCAACACCTCTTGTTTGAAAGACAATATATTAAAGCATATATCCTGAGATTTACATGCATGTACCCAGATGTGCATGATTTTTTTCTTAACCGCTGTTCCAGTCTGCTTTCTAAGAGCTGTTTAAATAGTGAAAGCATAGAATTTGCACTAAAGTTGATGGATTCTAGAAATTATGATGAATGTAAAATCCCTCCATGTATCTCCAAAATGCGTAGTTTATTTATTCCAACTGTGTGACACAAAAAACACATGTAAGTTCATTCATAATGCAGACACATCTGAATCTCTATACAGTAGTTTTTGGTGTGTTTCTGTCAATATCTTATAGTGTGTTTACAGACACATTTCTACTGAGTTTAGACATAAAAACTGACAGCAGAATTCCCATATAGCTGCTTTAAAAAGTGAGAAGAAAAACTGCAAATATATGCTTATTCTCCTATAATCACTTGTAAAAAAGCCAAAAACTCACTATGATAATTCATTCATGACCAGATTACTAAAAGACTCTAAAATGTTTGCTGTGTTGTAATGCATGATGGAAGGTTTTAATGCCTTACGTCTGTGATTTCTGGGTTGGGACACTGTGCTGGCTGTGGCGACGGGCAAAGATCTCGGTAAACACAGGTTTGAGAGGCAGCGCACCAAACACAGTGATACTTAGAGTCAGCATGTTTACACAGACTGCAGTCCTCTCTTTTCACTGAGCAGTTATACAGCACCACTGAGGAGGAGGAAGGAAAGAAAAGAAAAGAAAAGAAAAGAAAAGAAAAGAAAGGATGAAGATGATGGAGGAGCAAAAAGAGAAAATGGAGAATGAGAGGGTGAAGGAGAAGGAGGAAAGAAAGGGGAGGGGGAAGAAGGATGAGGACAAGAAGGGGTTAGAAACAAATTGGCATAATGCTGCTGGAATTGATCTGGAGAAATGAATGGACGTGTTTACATCACTCTACCGCTTTAATGTGATTTGTGTGTGCGACAGACCAACCTGTCAGTGTGCTGTCAATCTTCCTCTCGGTGTCTCTGTCTTTGATATGGAAGGATACGTTCACCTCCTGCTGTTTGTCATACTCAAACTGCACACACACATAACACACACACGCATAGTTATTCTCATGAGCTTCACATTAATATAGAAAAAAAAAGTCCCTTCCTATTCAGAGCTCAACATTAAATTACTTTGCATCTACCTAACTGTGAAGGTCAGCACACACACACACACACACACACACACACACACACACACACACACACACACACACACACACACACACACACACACGGAGCCATAAATCAAGGAAGCCAATGTGGGCGTGTGAGTTTTTACTCTCCTCTTTCTGCTCACATTTTCCTCTTTTCTGCCTCCATTGATCCTCCCCTCACACTGACTCTGAGACTGCCAATATGCCGTTTAACTGTGTGTGTTTAAGCCATTGCTGGTTCTCATCTCATTATCTCCTGCATTTGTCTCAACGTGATGCTTTTTTCCCCTTCTTCTCACTTTCATTTGGTTTTCCTCATTCTCTTTCTCCTAACACACAAACACACAGCAAAGGCTTCCTGCAGTTCAGTGAAAACAGTTACACTTCTCTATACGGTTAGCGATTGGAATCAGAGGCACACACTTTGGTTTATAAAGAGGTGAAGTCTGTTGTTCCCGATGAGATATACCTTGGAAAAATGACACATGGTGACCAATTGTGCATCCTGTTTGGAATGTGAAACCATTTACACATATGATGTTTGTCAAATAAGAAAATAGTTTTCAGAGCCAAAAAAGTCATGGTTTCAGGCAAAGAAACATGTAATTCTGTGTTCAACAGCTCATTAGACTGCATCTGTCGCCACTTGTGATACATTTCAACTCCTAAAAGACTTATCTCAGAATGTTGAAAAAGTTTTAAATGAGTGAAAAATCCCGGAGTCTGGGCATGTTGAAGCTGCAGTGATATCTTCAGTGACTGAACAGATCGTAGAGTTGTAGACTGTAGAGTGAAATACTTACAAAAACAGTCACTCTCACAACAGTCAGCTTTGTAGTGTTTCTATTTATGTGCTTTCATAGTCTAATAATTTAACAGTTTCACAACAAAGTATGACTTTCTCCACATGTAAAATGATCCTTTAAACCTCAAAAACCTAAACAACCACTGGTGACCAGAGACATCTACTGATCCAAAATGTTTAATATCTTCTGAAACACTAATCCTGTCAATACATTGAAATAAATCAGGTAAAATGTAGTTTCTCAGCTTTTTATCGTCATTTGATAGGATTGATTTGAATATTCAGAAGCTCCGTAGTGAATGTAGAAACAACATTGTCAACACTGACTCACCAGTAAAATCCATGTAGTGAGACAAAGGCATTGGTTGTATGTTCTGTTAATGATATATTTTGCTGCAAATGTCTCTTTTTCTTCAGTTTTCTCTGTTTTGATATAATAACCCTTGGATCTACTCTAAGCTTTTAAAAACATCTACATGATTAGTAAATTAAATACAGGAAAATATCTAAGTTTCACTGAAAAATACAAAGGATAATATTTTACTCAACGACGATCACCTTGTAAAGGTTAAACGTAGAGAAAAATTCATTTGTATTTGATCACAAAAATAAGTCCAGGTCTTTATGTACTGATAAACAGGAAATGAGCTAATAATGACATAACTTCACAAGATTTAAAAGAAAATACTTGTCTTTCGCTATTGAATAACATTTTTTTTTTTCCAGAATGTGGTCCTATAGGGCACAACTGGAAAGAGTGGGACTAAGCCTCTCTACTAGGGAATATGCAGGATAAATCTAATACATACAGGGCTCTAGACTAACTTTTTGCACGGGTTGCATTGGTGCACCAAACTTTTTTTCCTTAGGTACACCAGCACAAAATTTAGGTGCACCCAAATTTTCGACTGCATTGCATTTAACACCGCAATTTTACAGGTTTAATTTTCTTTTACGTTACTGTCCCTATAGGCAATACTGACTTTTAAATAATTAACAGTCTGATCAACATAAAGCTCTATATTTGAAGCACAATTCCACAAAGGTAACTTACTGAAAAACTGTTGGTGTTTAAAGTGCTTCATTGAGCTGAAATTTAAACTTAAAACATCTCAAGATAAATGAAATAAAAAGAAAATCTAAACTAAAAGTGCATTATATTTGGATGATTGTTCTTTAACCAGGTGTTTATCCTCAAGAAAATGTTCACAGTTCAAGGTCTCCTTTTACCAAAAATCTAAAATCACAATAATATACAAGATGATATAAAATCCAAAGGGTAAACTGACACTTCATTAACTAATTAATCTGCAGGTTCAGTTTACTCTCATACAAAAACTATCCTGTATTTGTGCATGTAAAAACAATGTACTTAAGACTAATGGTAAAATAGACTGAAAATAATTATAGCACTAATTGGCAAATTATCAAATGGAATTAATGCCATTAAAACAAAACAAATACAACATGTCAGACTCAGCATCAACAAATATAAAAACAAACACCTCACCCTCAATATCTTTGAATTACAGTCGTGTTTATTTGCTTCCAAATGAAGCACTAATGATTCACTTAATCTCTAATTATCATTAATGATAACAGCCTCATAACATTCATGGTTGAGCTTCAGAACATCAGGGCAGGAAATGCATTCTTTATGGGTAAAGCTAATGGATCCTAATAAAAAAAAAAAAACCCAAAACACCCTAGAATGCATTTTTTAAGTGGTTTAATTTAGATATTATTTCGATATCCAACCTGTTCTGTCTGATGTTGGCCTCATGTTTAACCCCTCGCTGATCACATGGTCTAGAAAATGTATCTGTTCATTAGCTGGTAAAATGAAGATCCTGATTTCACATCTGGTGTTACTTTTATATCCACTCTGTGTTCTTATATCTGCCTCATTTATTTGCTAAATAATAAAAATCAGAATAGTCAAATTGGCCTTTAATTTGTGTGTATTTCAGAGTGAACTAGGCTATGTGGACATTCACTTCCAGCCACACCTTACACATACTGTATGATCAGAATTACCACATTGATGGTTTTTCCAAACACAACCTCCTTTAGTTTGTTGAATATCCACTAATTTAAGTAATATTTTATAAAACTGGATTTAAGAGTATTTACAAGAGAACAGATTTATGCACACAAATACTCCCCCATAACTAGTTAAAGTGCTTTTATTGAACCCTTACAGAACTAAAAACTATTTTAGTAGCAGCTTCCTGATGAATTATTCTCTAAATGTAACCTTTAAGTGATTTATCACCCATGATTATAATCTTATCTGTTGCACTTTGCATTTTTCAGTGAAAATCTGGTATGTTCCTATATTTCCTTTGGTAATTTTGTAAATGTTCAAAAAAGCTCAGAGTAAATTGAAAGTTTATATTACAGAAACACAAATCTGAAGCAGAAGTGACTTTTTCAGCAACATATATCAAAAGCAATATGAACATACAAACAGTTGTCTACATCTACCGTCATCTGTAAAAATACATGGTTTTACTGATGAATCAATGTTAAAGAAGATGAAGGTGTTTTTATCTTCACTGTAGAGCCTCTGAACATCCAAATGAGTCGTATCCGATGACCATAAAAACTGAGAAACTGCTTTTGACCTTAATTATTAAAATTCATTTATAGAATTAGAAGTTAAAAAGTTATTAAACATCTTAGGTCAGTAGACGCTTTTGATCTCCAGCAGCTGTTTGTATCCTTGAGGGTTAACTTATTAAAAGTAGGAAAATTAACAACAGAAAAAGTAAATGTCCCGTATTAAATACGCTCAGCTAGCACTTTTTGGCGAGTGAGAGCACTGCTTGTCCTTCTTGCCTCTAACTCAAACACACTGTGCGTACTCCATAACAATGATTAAATAAAGTGGAGCCTGATGTGCAAGCTTCGGTAAAATAAACACCACACACTGACCTTGTAGCCATCAAATCTGAACTGTGACCCTCCCTCCTGAGTGACTGTGAGTTCTGTGTGCTTCATCAGCTCAGTCCCAATGGAAAACCTCCGACCCTACACAAAACAACAAGAATAAGGCACAAACACACGGTAAAGAATGATATTAATGAGATGTAGACATCCAGTGTTACATCTGTGGATTAGCAGCTCTGAGTCTCACCGTGTAGATGTCCAGGTTTCGGCCTTGGAAGCTGATGGGGATCTCAAATCCAACAGGGATCAGCAGCGGTTCCAGAGACTCAAACTGAGGACAGCTGTTCGACTTCGCCAGAACAATATAAAGGAGTGAAATCAGTGATCACAGATTATTACAGGCTTTGTTTTACAAGCACTACATTTTCAGGGCACCTTCCATTCACTGTCCCTGATAATTTCCTAAAAATTAGCTATCATTTATATGGAAATTACTGGGATCATTCTATGAAAAGATGGCACAGTTAGTGTGAATGAAGAAACTGTTACCTGCTCATTACTCTGCATGTCAGTGAATCAGGATTATATGTGTTTGACCCACATAGCTCATAAATGCATCAGTCTTTATGAACCCTAGTAAGTATACTGACTCAGTATATAAATGTGTAAATTTTGGTGCATCTACCTTAAAAATGAAAAAAACAACATGTAAAACTCTTTTGTCCATTAATAGCCAATGTAGGTTTTGTATTACCTCTGAAATGGATGTCACTATATTCACATTTCCAAAGAAGAAATACTTTGAAAAAAAACAAAACCCTGCAGAAATGTTTTGTAGAGGACTTTAAAGATCTCCTTCAGTCATATGAAGAACAAAATAATACATATACTTTGCAACAAGTGGTGCCAAGTACAACAAACCCTGCCCCTCGCACGTATTCCACCCATTGTAAGTAAACAGGAAGATTTATTTATTTATTTATTTTTTTTTAAATCGAAAAAAATCTGAACTTTGACCTACCTTTCCCAAAATGTAATGACATCTATTTTGGGTGACTGGCAATCTATAAACTCAATTTGGTATGAATTGAACTAATAGTTTTGCTGCTAACACGTTCACAAACAAAGTGTCATTGAGGCAGTCTATGACCAGCGCTCAGATCTTAAGTAAAACACTAGTGTCAACTCAAGAAAGTGCTATGTACATTGAATAGCTGTTAGCCAATCAGAGTCAAGCAGACAGCATCTTGAATATTCATGAGAACCGGTGCAAATGAAGCTGAGTCTTCATCAAGCTTTCTATACCATGTTAAACTGGCTTGAAACTTAATAACCAAGGCATTTTTTCCACAAAAAATCTAACAGAGTCCATGGTAAAACTTTATACATTACCACAAAAGTAATGAAATACTTGTGGCATGGCACCCTTTAAGAAAAATTAAAGTTAAAAGTGGATTAAAACAGCAGGACTCATTTTATCTGATGTCCATTGTGTTCAGAGTCACCATTTGTATGTGTCTTAAACATGATGAATTAAATCATGTCTTGGAGGCAAAAATAAACAGGTCAATATTTTCAGTAAGCTCAGATGTTCTAATAAATTTGGCTACCACTGTACATTAAATTGACATTAGTGCTGCAGGCTGGTTGAATCACATGCTTATGTTTCAACTGCAATGAAATTCCTTTGTGTTTCAAACTGATATGTATTCTGATACTGGTAGTATTATAAATACACCATATACACCTTGGCCAGTGAGTGCCAGCTCTCCCTAGATCCAGGACCACACGGTACAGGAACAGTTTTGTTCCTGTTGCCATTTCTCTTTTAAATCAGCCCTGATGCACTTTGCACTTTATTTTAATTCTTGGGTCTGGTTTATTTTAGCGTGGTCCGAACTTATTTGTCCCTTGTATGATATGGTACCATGTTTTTTATGTTTTTGTCTGCTTTTTAACAGGTTTTTATTGGCATTTTTAATGATTTTTTTAAGTATATCTTATTGATATCTAATGATTTTATTTATCTTACTGTTTTTTAACTATCTATTTTAGTCTTTTAACCATGTTCAGTTTCTGCTCGAGGACCTGTTTATGTCTTTTGTCTGTGCTATTCTTAAATTGTCTTTTGTATGTGCCCTGTATTTTTAATATTTTAACGTGTGATGTATGTTTGACATGCCCTCTCCAGGCTGTAAAACAAATCTACCTATGGGTATTAATAAATTTCACCTTGAACCTTGAAAAAAGTGTGGGAGTTAATGAATATTCAGGAAATTACCAGGAAAATACGTCAAAAAACAAATAAATAATAAAACAGAGCAGAAGGAATGTGCACATCCACTGACCTGTTGTGGTTTGACTATGTGATCTCCGTAGACCATGTCATCGCTGTCGCTGCAGCTGTGGTCCTGAGCATTCCACTGACAGCCCCACTCACTGGTCACACATGATATACACCTGGACACACGCAACATGTTCAGTCTGTGTGATGGTGTGATGTTCATGCTGATTATGCGTTTGTGTTTTAGTGGTCTTACGGGGTGTTCGGGTTCTTCCTGACGGTAGCTGCACAATTGTAGAAGTGATATTCGCTTGAGGTCACCTTGATGTCTTTGTTCACCGTAACAATGACCGGAACAGACACGTAATCTAAAAACACACACGCATAAAAATGAAGAGACGGACAGAAACACAATAGCAATTCTAGAAAAGAGTCAAACATAGGAACATACGCAGTTCTACTCTTAAGTAAATATGTTAATAGCTTTTTATTACTTATTACTATTATCTTTATATCATAGGGGTGTAACAAATAGTCATCGCATGAAATGATACGAAATACGATACAGGGTTCACGATTCAAAATAGTCACGATATGAAATAAGGATTACAGAAAATCACCTGATGAAGATAATGAATGTGATAAAAAATAATTTGACCGCAACAGTTGTACAGTGTAACTGTGTGGATGTGTTTGTTCTACATACTAAAAGAAAGAATGAAAACACATTTAATTTACTAATAGTGGTTATTTTTATTATTTCTTTAAAATATATAACATAAATGTGTGTATGTGCGTGTGAGAGAGAGAGAGAGAGAAAGAGGGAGGGAGGGGGGAGGAACAGAGAGAGAGAGAGAGACAGAGAGAGTTATTGATCACATGAGGCAGTGGAGACACTTAAACCTTGGTGAATTGTAAGACACACAGTTGCAGTGAACACCAAGGCAAACCTGCGGTCCAGGAGGGCAGATTGCCTCATGCAGGGCGGACCTAGAGTCTACTATTTTCTTGTCTTTCTTCATTTTCAGGTGAAGTGAGAGCACTGCTATGGTAGTGAGAGGGTTAAAATCAACAGTCTCAGTGCACGGCGCCCTTTTGCATTCTTGAAACTTTTTTTGACTTGATTTTTATTTCATGTGTCTTTGAATTTTATTTCGCCATTATTTTATTGTGTGAAATTTTGTGACACAAAATTTTGTTACACCCCTAATATGTATGACTTTTCCACAATTTTTATGCATACACTTTAATCTATTGCTGCCTTGATTAGTGAATTTCTCTGTTGTGGGATCAGTAAAGTCTAATCTAATCTAATCAAATGGAATTGAAATGGTGAAGATCTAGTTAGCATATTTCACCAAAATCTGAACCAATATTTTGATTATTTTCAAAGTTTTTAGAACTTTTCAAAGGCTTTTCTATGTTTTATTTTGTCAAAAAGAAGGAGATAGTTTTGCAGATAAAAATGTAATTAATATCATACAAAATTTGTGCAAAAAAAAATCAAGTTTCAAGCAAAGTAAACTTATTCCTTTTTTCATTTTTCTAAAAAATACTACACAGTTGACCCAAAAAAGCCAAGGCTGTAATATTTCCAAGTTGCCTTCCTGTCAGGTGTAACTCCTACAGGTTTCTTTACTTCCATTGTGTGTCCACCTACCCTGCTGCTCAGGAGTGGGGGGGATATTGCCAGGATCAGGCAACGAACAGGTGACCACGCCAGTGTTAGGGTTCATCTCAGCTTCATTACTGTCTTTGCCAAAATAGCATTGCAGTTTATCACCGGGCCTCAGTCTGGGCAGGGACGGTATGCTGATATCGACCTGTAGGACAAGGCAGAGGAGCGTCAGAGGAAAGGTGGATGGAAATAAAGAATTCATTATTTTCCACCTCAAATCTCTGCAGGCAGAATGAAAATATAAGTAACCTTCTGATCTTTGATAAGTATGAGATTGAAAAAGACTTTCTTTTTAAATAAAGCAGCATGAATAAGACTTTTAAGAGCCAAATATTTCTGTCTTATCGTATTAAAATCACAACAGAGGGCCTGAAACAGAGACAATAGTCCCAAACTGCCCTAATTAAGATGCAGCAGATTCAACTCTCTGGGACAAGAAGAAATGTGGGTGTTTGAGGTCAAACTTGTGTTCAGAGAAAGTTGGACTCACCTCCTCCCACACCACAAACAGAAAACATCTCCAAGGATTTAGAGATAATGAGGACCAAATTAAAAGTCTTAGAACTGCAAAGTTTTTATCCCCATTTTAAGAGCAGAGCTTGTAGTTAATTGTATACTGGTGAGTTTGTAAGTAGTACCTTCAGGATCTTTGCTTTGGTATTTTGAGTATTACATTTCACAAAATTATGGACCATTATTATTACATTTCATAATAAATAAATATCCAAAAAGATTAGAGAAACAGACAGTTAGTTTTGACTTCATTAAAGTGTAACTTTACCCCAGGTTCAGAGAATCACACTAAATACTACCACACTGGTTTACAGAAGCTGTTTTTTCCCTGAAACTTTTGTTTTACCTGCACATAGATCCTGATTAGATCTTAATACAGAGACTGAGAAATGCAAATGTGTGGTCGATCATTCTAACTTTACAGCAAACCTAATGTTGGCCTTGGACATTTGCACAATACTGCATATATTATATTTAAATGCATTTTGCTGCTTTCATGCATTCTTTTCCCGTCAGGGAACTCAAGCTTGATTTACTTTA
Organism: Fowleria isostigma; assembly: GCA_029814645.1. Lineage (NCBI taxonomy): Eukaryota > Metazoa > Chordata > Actinopteri > Kurtiformes > Apogonidae > Fowleria > Fowleria isostigma. The sequence continues at coordinate 26,097,155 of JAPTGZ010000005.1, read as the reverse complement.
AAACCAACTTAACTTCTCTGATAAATGGTGTATTTATGCAACCTGTGTTGTTGTGTCACTGTGGTGCTTTAATATGCTGTTTTAATATGTGTCGAAGTGTCCCTGGACAAGACACTGAACCCTAAATTGCTCCCAGTGGGGCCTGGCAGCGCTTGGGTGAATGTGAGGATTTGTAAAATGCTTTGGGCACCATGAAAGTGTGGAAAAGCACTATATAAGTTTTGACCATTTACCATTTAGCATGTTATTGCAGACTCAAACTGAAAAAAAAAAAAAAATACCAGGCAGTGGATTTAAGGCAAAAGTGAGTCTAATTTTTTTGAATCGAGATAAAAAAGGTTTCAGTCAGACATGTCACAAAAGGAATGAAATTTGGCAAAGTTTGACACAAGGACCCGTGGGCAGACATCCTCTGATTAGAGGTGGTGACACTGGCTTTTCAGTGCACATTTCACGATGTAGAGTTGCACTAAAAAAGAAGAATGAAGAATGGCGGTGGAAAAGCTCAAAAAGATTTTTAAGCAGGAAGTGGTGATTTGAGCCCCTCTCACCTCCAAATATGAATATTGTTACATATTTGTTAATTTTTATGTGCATTATCACCACAATTGATGTGTTTCATTGCAGATGACTCAGATGATTGTTATTACAACTCAAAAAACACATTGAACCTCCTAAGAGCCGTCTATGGGAGTTTTGTTCACATTTGTGGACAAGCGTTCCACAGCTTTATTAAAAAAAAAAAAAAAGAATATATATATATATATATACAGTGGTACCTCTAAATACGAAATTAATCCGTTCCAGACCCGTCTTCGTATTATGAA
>JAPTGZ010000005.1:26085130-26096228 GCA_029814645.1 Fowleria isostigma | reverse complement strand
TGTGTGTGTGTGTGTGTGTGTGTGTGTGTGTGTGTGTGTGTGTGTGTGTGTGTGTGTGTGTGTGTGTGTTTGCCTGTTACCACGAAGAAAAGAGAAGAAGGCAGGCGGTAAAAGTGTGTGTTGGGGCTGTATTGGCATTCACACACCAGTGGATGAAAGCGGCGGCACCGTTAATAATTGAAAGAGTACTTAACGACAGGAGCGCTGCCCTCGCAAGACAGCTTTTAATAACCAGGAAGGTTTCATATTTCTAGTTCTCCTCTTTTTCATCTCTGCCCCCCCACCACCATCACCACCACCGCTGCCTCCCCCACCTCCTGCCCGCTCCTCTCTTCTTCTTTAGAAGCTTTCTCAGTTCTATTCACAGGAGCAAAGGAACGCCACTAAAGAAGCATCTGTCTGCTTTTAAAAACATAGCTGAAGAAAAGGTGTGTGTCTGTGCGTATTTACTCTATTAAAGTGGGCTAAATTGTGCTGGAATGGATAGCGTACCATGGCTATTGACAAGGAAGTCTATTTATTACGTGGTCCACATTATCCCTTTGTTCCTGCTGTCTAGTTGAGAGATATGTATTTGTTTATGGAGGCGCTTCGTCTCTACTCTTAATGCGCTCGCCGCTCACCCTCATTAATTCGCTTGATGGTCTTTGATTTGCTGGGCATCACTAAGTCGCATTAAGAAATGTATTTCTCAGCTCTTACTTAACGATGCTTCCACAACCAACGCAATTAAATACACATTTAAATGCTCGAGGTTTCCTTCTAAATTCATGAGCAGAGACAAGCGCTTGATTAGCACCCTGCAGAAAATTAAGCAGCCGGAGAAAGGTGATGCTGTGCTTTTTGTGAATAGAACCTTCTTTAATGCACATTTGATAGTATTGGACATCCTGAATCTTGGAATTTTTTTTTTTTTTTTTTAACTGACAAACTGTCCTCCAATAGATGGTGCTAAAAATCGTAATTTAAGCTTTGCCCACACAAACGTTTTTTCTTGTTTTCTGCTGTACTATTTAAAAAAAAAAAAAAGTCAACACTGATGTTGGACAATATCATAGTATGTTTCTGTTTTCTTTTTTCAGTGGCCCTTTTCTCCGGCATGGCACTGTTTAGCCCATTTGTGCTTTTATTTCTTTCACATACTTAATTACTATAGATCAGGAGTCTCAAACATATGGCTCAAGGCCCAAATCCAGCCTGCCAGAGAGTCCAATCTGGCCCAAGGAAGAATTTATGAAATACAAAAAGGACACTGAAGATATTAACAATCAAGGACATACAGACCAATATGATTCTAAAGTGGGTCAGAGAAGTAAAATACTGTCATAATTATCTATAATGACAAACAAATTTTTGTATTTGTTTTAGTGTAAAAAATTTAATTACATAAAGATGTTGACATTTATAAACTATCCTTTTACAAAACAATTTTAATAACCTGAAATGTGTTGTGAAAAATAAGTGCATTTTATACCAATATTCTGCCTGTTATTAAATGTTTTGTGTATTTGTAGACCCACTGTGATCTGCAAGTTGTAATGAACATGTGTAAATGATAAACTGAGACAATATTTTTAAAATTGCACTTGTTTATCTTGAGAAATTTTAGATTGTTTGTGTTGTCACATTTTAAGCAGCATTGTATTGATAGTTGGCAGATGTTAACATAATTTAATGTAATTTTACATTTTTTACTGTTATTATTTAACTAGTCCGACCCACTTCAGATCACATTGGGCTGAATATGGCCCCTGAACTAAAGTGAGTTTGAGACCCCTGCTATAGATGGATGAAATCACCCAGTTTTCAGTCATTCTTACTCATTCGACCAGTGCTAAGGTTGAAGATCCTTTGAATTGTGCTGGAAAATGAGAAGTCAGTGGTCTTAATGCACTAAATGTGATGGAACTGCAGCAAAGAAAACATTGTTGTTGCTGACCTGTCAGTCAAATACACAATCCTGCTATAAGATGTTCGATATGGCTGCATGGGATCTATTCACTGAGTGAATGAGTGAATGAATGTGTGGAGTCAACACATTTTGTCAGTTTCCTTCTCTCATGACATTTTTCCGCAGTTTGTGTTCACTCATCTCATTTGCATGTATCTATACCTCTAGAGCTCTGTTGCTGAATGGGCCTAATTGAATAGTTGATCACATATTAATCTAATTAGTCTGGTTCAGTCGTGGTCATTGTGTGCTGAATTCATTTCTTGTGTTATTGTGTTGTCTCAGGCCGGAGGCTGTCACTGGCCCCAGATGGTTTACTGTAGCTTGCGCAGCTGATCTAACTGGGAGCTTTTGCCTTTGTCTCCGGATCAGACCTCCATACTCACTTCTGATTGCAGCTATGGCAGAGAAAGAATGAGAGACAGTGGAACTAAAACAAAGGATCAAAAGGTGATGAAAAAGTAAGGGTGAAAAGAAAGACAGAAAGAGGCAGAGAAAGATAGGACCATTACCGTCGAGGGTAATCATCGCCATATACGAGTTTTCCATGAAAAGGCAACAAGTGGAGCCTAATGGGAAATATGCAGATGTATGCAAATGTGTATTGGATGGGTCGCCCAGAGGCCCAGTGGGAGATTAAAGCTCTTTGGGATGGAGAGGGCTGTGGAGAAGACTAGTGCTGTGAGCTCAGCACTGCCACGTTAAACAGAGATCGCAAACTATGGACTAGGTGAAGGTCTTGTTGACAAGGCCATCAACCAAGATCCCGCTGCTGATTACAAGACACTCCATAGGGACCTGTCAAGGAAAACCAATAGTTACAGATGTGATCAATGGCAGACATCTAGAGACAGACAGAGAGACAGACAGACAGACAGTTATGTAGAGTCTTGCCATTTCTCCACACAAGGCCCCTCCAGGGTCCTCCATGTTGATTTGATGGATGACATCCTAGTGCTGCCAATTCACACACTTCTCAGGTTGATCCGAGTAAAGTGACTACACAGGGAAGACAATGAGTTGTAATAGAGAAGCAGTTAAGACTGCCCTCAAGCTCACAGACATTCACACTCCACAGCCACATTTGAGCCATGCCCATCTCATGTCTGCGGCGCCAGGATGGAAGTCTTGTTCTTACACTTAGATGTACAAACATTTTGGGAAAGCAAGACTATAGAAAATTGATTTCTTTGTCAGAGAGGATTGCTTTTGTAGTTTTCACAATGTTACAGAGATGAATGTCTGCGGTTGTTGAGGTAGGAATTAGCATTTTACTTTCACCAAAAAGAAGTATTTTGGCCATTGATTTTATAATCCTGAAAAGCCCCATTTGTTTTCTATGGACCATTGCATTTTTAGTGCTATGTTCCTTTTGAAACCAGTAGTTTGTGATTTAGCCATCACCATGACAGCCAGAAGTGACCATGTTTGGACAAAGAGGGCAGAGCTATGAGAGCCTGAGGCATCAGAGATGAGCTAATGCTGACTTGGTAAAATGGTAAACTTTATTAACAATGGTGTAATAAAGTGATTTTACAGTCTTGTTAATGGCACATATTAATCGTAAATACAGTCAAGCATGAAAAAATGTGTTTTAAATAAATAAACCTCAACTCTGAAAGTTAGATTTCACAAGCGAGCAAGATTTCATACACATCTGTTATACAAAGTCTGATACAGCAGACAACGCGTTTATTTACCCTGAGACCTCATTAACAGACACACATTTAAAGGTGGACCACCAAATTACTTATTAGAAGTTCCAAATAAAAGAGATGAGTCCTGGAAAAAAATGACTGACACAATTTTAGAGAGAAGCCCAATGTAAGTGGGACCCAAGGGTTTTTGGAGACAACCCCAGTGGCCAACAACTGGTGTGGTACTGGTGTGAGTACTGGTGTTACTGGTGTGTTACTGGTGTGAGTATGTTAAAGTAGTAATCTACTTTAACATACTTCCTCATTTGCTATAGTTTAATGCCAAGGTCTTGTTCCCTTGGTGAACTCTGCATCCAAAAGTGGACATAAGACAAAAAAGCTGCACTGTACAATTATCTAACTGGGCAGATCCCCTTTGTGACCATCTGTAAGTTTACTAGTTAGCTGTTGGCTCCATTTTTGTATGTATTTCTATGACTGAAATACGATATGTGCTATTGCTATACAGTGCATGGCCTCTCTGTCTTACAGCAGGAATGCATGGGCAGGTGCTAATTCTCAAATGTTCACATCTGTCCGAGGGTATTTGGCAAAATCGTAAATCTACGGTTTACTGCTAAAACATACCTTTGCCGCTCTGAGAACGGTTATAAATCAACAATCGGACATTTGCAGCCTCACCCAGTTGACCCCTGTAAAAGAATCACATGCAGTGGACAGAAAAGTTTTCTATTTGACTATATGATGTTTTGGTCTTCATAGCTTAATCAAGTTTAATTTCAAGACAAGGAGAGAGGCCATGAAGTGCTTGGGTTATCACAGGTCAATTGCAGCTCTCTTAGTCTCATTCTCTTGAACCCTATTAAAGAAGAGCAAAGACAAAGTGCCGTTTAATCCTTGTTTTGTGTTGGCTGTTAGCCCACAAGTATAGGCTTATTGTACATTCATACTGAGCTGTATGGTCTTCTATGCATAGAGTTTCCTGCTGTTTAAATCTCTAACCAACACAAAGCAGCAGTGAGCACAGCTGGACTTTAACTCCCACGCAAATTCCCTTTCTTCCTTGCTACAGATAACGTCCCTTTCCGAGCATTCCTGTATAGTTTTTGCTTTTTTGCTGGGGCTTCAGTATTCTCCTTCTTAAAGACTGGCTGCTAGAAATTGTTCTTCAAAGTTGAAATAACCTTAGCTCGCCTGTCTTTTACCTCTTTTACTTCCCTGGTTCCATTGCACACAACTCTGCTCTCTAAGCTTGTCTTTCTCGTCACACTAGCTGTATGAGAAAGAAGTGGAACAAGATGTGATCGGCCTAATGTGATTCTCATGTATCAACAGACTCTTGTCCTGTCTGTTTTTAACTTACATAACTTCATTCTTCTGTAACAACACAACAGGCTTCTTTTTTCCTACTTTTGCAGCATGCTGTCATAGATTGGGAGTGTTTTGGGATGTCTTCACTGTATCCATGGAGAAAACTAAACAGCGATGATTGTGCTACGAGCCCAGGTTCAGGCATAGAGCCAACCGCTGATTAAAGCTATTACTTCATAACTAGGCACTGCTGTTTTCTAGGAAAAGCCAGAGCGTGCCTTCTACAGCTAAAGAAACCTATACAAGAGTTAATGGTGTAGGCGACTGTCAAGCAGATGAGAGGTACTTCACTTTAAGTGTGTATTTCAGTGTGTGTGGGTGATAAAGGTTGAAGTCCCCTGGGCTTCAGATCACTATGTCTGGACATTCTCGTGTACTGCTGACTTCTTTAATGGTATTGCTCTGCATATCTGCCCTCCATTACATCTTTCCATTTTTATTATCCATTTTTCCCTTTGTTGTTGTGACAATCAAAACTTTTTATCCCTGTGCCTTTGCTGCATCTGTTTCTTGCCTACAGTGACAACAGTTACCTTTTCATTCCATGTCTCTTCCAGAATTTACACTGTAAATTATAGTATGTGACTGGAAAGCCTAAATGTTTTATTAATGTGTACTGTACAGGTCAAACAATACAAGCTTCGCTCAAGGCAGGGAAGGTTTTTGTCATCAAAGGTTGTGCAATAAATGCCAAGGGAGCTACATTTGTCAAATACAATATGTAGCAATTTTTACTGTCAATGTGTTTGAAGTTAAATAGCTGCAACAAGAAATATTTTACAGTGACACAAAGGCAGATGGGAAATGATGTAATACTGGTCTCTGATCAGTCCAGAACCTGGGAAAGGATGTGAAGTTCCATCCAGCTGCTTTATGTGTATTTTCAGCCCAAGTGGAAATCCCCCAAAATTTAAAACATAATTCAAGCAAAAAAAAAAACAAAACCCTCTTGCACTTGGATAATTTTCCTGTTTGTCTATTATAGGTAAATGTGACTGTGTAAACATGAGAAAATCTGACAATATAAATGATGACCTACAAAAATCACATGAGTTAAATGTCACTCAAACTTCTGCTTCAGGAGACACAACACATGGCAGCAGATGAACACATCAGGCACGTGTGGACAAATGTGGACTGCAACATGCCTTTTTCAAAGAGCAAACTTAAATGCCATATTAGTAGGGGAAAAACAGCATGTGTTAAGAGTAGCAGAAACAAAGGGTAGATGAAACTTTGACCAACTAAGGTAAATTTTGTGAAGAATATGTAACATTATATGTGCAAATAAAAGAAGCATCAGGCCTTGAGTCCTGGTTCAAGGACAAATGAACCAACAGCATCGAGTGTTTTGAGAGACTGCGTGAAATTCCGGGTTAAATATTACATCTGTCTCTTCACATTATGTGTTTGTGAACATTCTAATTTGCAGAATTAAAATGTTTTGTAACTTTACAGATGTTACACCAGCTCTTAGACCTATGGTAGTGGATGGAAACATCTCAAAATTAAGATACTTTTGCTTTTGTTAATTGGTTAGAAATTTTATTTAGATTTTTATTGCATTTTTCAATATAAATATGTGAATATTTGTCCTATATAATATTAACCTTCACAGTATCTTTTATTTTTGGGTTCCCTGTAGAACAATAGGTATTTAGCTATTTACAGTGCAGCCATACTTTTTCATATTTACATAAACATATATTTAATTATTAACTTGTTTCAGAATTTCTGAATGTTACTCTTTACTTTTATTTTAACCACATGACATCTCTACTTATCACAAAACCTACAATATGCACTCTCATTTGTTTCGCACTTTCCCTCCTCTGAGCTGTGTTATCTAACACTACACAATCTCCTACATGTGAAATTGAGCAAGCCCACTAGAGACACTCTCATAAGGTCTGGAGTGGGACTTGTCCACCAAGTGGGGCTAATTATGCAAATCCCTGCTTCATCCTCATTGGCCGGGGTCAAAGCTGTGATATTAATGATTAAGGAGAGATAGAGTGACAGCTGAAGGAGCAGAAAAATGAGAGGTAGTGTGGCAGCCTAAAGGATTTGAAGAAGGGCACATACACACAGTGGATGTGGGTGTGTCTATGTGTGTTTTTGTGTTCATTTTTTCCTCTTTAGTCCTCCTCTCTTCTTGCCTTTCAGGGCTGTGTTCAGTTGGGGGAAGAATCAAGCCCTTTATCTCTCAGCAGTCAACACTTCCCGTTTCCACAGCGACACACTGCTGCGTAGCTGCAGCATCTGGGTTGTATCCGTAGCGACCCCGGAACCCTGACAGGACCTAATCTAAAGTCACAGGCCGCAGCAGGGCAGATACTGTTCTCTTTCTGTGTGTGATCTTTTACTTCTTTTCTCAAGAGGACCAAATAGCTTCACAGAAATGTAAAAAATATGAGCAAATTTCACCACGGTGGAGACATTCAATTTACTTCTCTACAGGACTTAAATTTAGGTTCAGAATTAGGAATTTAGATGAACCTTAGGCTGAAGAAAAGGTTGGTGGAGCTACCAACCCATTCACCATACCACTGTGGGACTCAAACACATATGCTTTCAAGTTTCTAAACCAATGACATTATTCCATGAATATACATCTGAGTATTATACAGATGTACATAAAAGCATGTACGTATATGTCTGCACATTACGTTGCTTTATGCTAATACAGACATGGCCTTGATGGATACAGATTATTTAAGTCTTGAAGCTTTTCCAAACAACCTAGGTGATTCAGTGCTTGGTTTAGATCAGATCAGATTAGATTAGATTAGATTAGATTAGATTAGATTAGATTAGATTAGATTAGATCAGATTAGACTTGATTTGATTTGATTAGATAGAACTTTATTGATCTCTTAGGCAGAGCCCTCAGAAAATTGACGTTCCAAAAAGCAGCACAACACTGAGCATATAGACAAGAAACCTGCAAGGAAAAAACATCAATACTAAAACAATACAATAACATAGTTGTAGTCAACCCAAAAAAAAAAAAAGTATTGTAAAACAACGCACCATTGCACATCAGAAAAAGTACTAGCAGTCACAAGTGGCAAAGTTACATGTAGCACAAAGACAAACAGACATAGTTAGGTTTTATTATGTGTTTCACAGATATGTAGAAAAAAAAACCAATTTGATGTCATGAAATCGCATAAATATACACACCAATTTTAGTTGTCCTGTTATCTGTTCACATTATAAGCTTTCCGCGTATATGTTCACACCACGTCAAATACCACGCACTGAAGGTTAGGATTAAGGTTAGGGTTATATGAACCAGAGACCTCGGCATAAATTGACACGTGATCAAATGGTAAATGGTCTGAACTTATATAGCGCTTTTCCACACTTACATGGTGCCCAAAGCACTTTACAAAGCTTCACATTTACCCATTCATGCACATATTCATACACCAATGGGTGGCTGTCACCATGCAAGGTGCTGCCAGGCCTCACTGGGAGCGATTCAGAGTTCAGTGGGGTTTTTTTTGCCCACAGACTCTTGGCATACATATGGACAGTTGGAGGTGGGATTCGAACGGCTGACCCTTTGATCTACTCAACCAAACTGCGCCACGGCCACCCAAATGCCGTTAAATAGCATGTGAAAGGTGGAAAATGTGTATGTATAGCATGCCACATGCTGTGAGAACTGGTGTAACATTCAATGTGATTTCACAAGTCTCACAAAAGTGTATTCTGTATTTTTCACTAAGGCCTAGAAATTGACTTGTTGAAATTGCTGTTAAAATTAGATTTGATGTGCACCACCTTTACCAAAGTCTAAAGTCCAAACCCTACTTCCTTCTGTCATCCTGGGATTATGAGTTCACATTACAACCACGTGCACAAATAGTATGCCTACATGTGTAGTTGAGCATGTGTTAGCAGATGTGTTTCATTGTTTTGTTTAATAGTCCCCTCCCCTGGATAATTTAGGGCGTCTATGTTCTCACTTAACAAGTGTGTAATGTGTTTTCTGGACAGCAAAGTCATGCAGGGCTCCTCCGCGTCGGTATTGGATCTCTGAGTTAGCGTTGTTAGCTAGCAGCTGCTGAAACCAGAACTCCTCTATGAAACCGCCTTGGCCTCAAGAGACATGAAACACAGCCAAAACTAAAGCAGGCCAAATCCTTCTTCTCTTCTTTCCCTTTTTCTACTCACTCTCTCTCCCTCCATCCTCTTTTCCCCCTCGTTCCCCGTTTTCCTCTTCCCCATTCCCCAAGCATGAGCAATTCACAGTTAATTCAATTTTCCCCCGGCTGAGCTCACATGGGACAGCATTGGAATTCCGGTTTGTCATGATAAAATGATTACACGGCATTGTGTTTCTCCGGGCGCCTCCCAGCGCATTTATTAGAATCTGTCAGTGTCGATGTAGATCGGCCAGCCAAAGTGCCCGTCTCCACCGCTCCTCCTCGCCACTCCACTTCCCCTTCCCTCACAGAAACTGGTTATTCCTTATGAAATACGTCGCTCCTGGCAGACGCATAATCTGATTACATCCGCTAGATTAAAAATATATTGAATTTTTTTTTCGAACCTCTCTTCTCACATTTTAACCCCTCTTTCTCCACTTCGTTCCTCTTTTCCTCTGGGATCTTTTCTATCCCTCACATGCCCTACACATGTTTGAGGGCTTGAGGTTAGCATATTACGCAAAAAGTGATGAAACCTCTGCAGTTGAAGCCATGTTAAAGTAATGTACTGCTCTACTGTAACCTGACACAATAATATATCATATACAACTTATACAAGTGCAGTTTTATGTCTATTTTCAGGAACCATACTGAAGCCGGCTGGACACATTTAATGTTAAAAAGATATACATTAATATGTATTCAACCACCACTAAATCATACTTTGAATGTCTTTGAGTATAAAAATGAGAAAATGCTTAATAAACACATCACAAAGCAATCCTGATGAATAACAAGATAATAAGAACTCAGTTTATTTACATGCAAATGTCTGACCAATCAGATCAAGCCTCAATTACTCTCAGATTCAATTTGCTGGAGACTGTGAGATTAGTTTAAGTTGTCACAAGTTATATTGTCATGGTAATAGTGAACAGCACTATTGCACATGGCAGATGTTTAAAATGTTTAATGTTTGGTGGTGAAACTTTTAAAGTTGGACTTCAATTTCACAGCCAGTGTCCAAAATGTGGACAAAGGTATTACGACAAATCTTACCATCCATTCCTGTTACTGTCCCATTGCTGTTGATTTAAAATATTATGATAATAACAATATTTGTGTGTATGTCCCATGTCAGTTTAAAAATATTTATCATAATATATGTTAAATCACAATTTCATTTATGTTTAAAAGCTGATTTTTCCTAATGTGTAAGAGTTGACAAAACTATAGGGTTCCTAATGATTTGAAACGCTTATTTAAAGTCAGATCATGAATAATATTTTAGAAATCTAGAGGTAGAGCAATAGTTATTATGTAACTATCCTAATGGTAAAAATAATTACATTAAGCAAAAACAAGCATGGTCATTTTGTAACACAGCCCCAAGTAATCCCCAACAAACATATGAATTTAACATGTCCTAAGACTTATGTCCATATATTGTATGCAGCTAAAACTTGTAGGATACCCTACATTTCAAATAAAATAAGAGTAAAATAAAGTACAGCTTACAATTTGTTCAATTTACAGTTTTGACAAAATAAAATCACATTAGACAGACTTTCCTCACTCCATTTTTTGTGTCCACACTTGATGGATGTCACCCTTTAGTCACAACACATTTGTGTATGTTTTTTTGTTTTGTTTTTGTTGACAATTATTATCGTAGATGTGTGAATTTTAAGATTTTGATTCTGTTTTGAAAGAACTAAGAACAGAAAAAAGAATAAACACTGATTGCATGATAGTCTTTAAATAAAGGTTTTTCTATCACATATTTTAATATCACCTACATGTCATTCCTTTATTCAAAATATTGTAAATATGAAGGAAGGCATGCTTCAACATCCATTTGCTTTATTTTTTTCTGCAGCCACTAGGACTCCCTGGCACCCTCATCTCCTCAAATCACCCCCTCACCCCCCTTCACCCCCTCCCTCTTCTCTTCTGTC
>JAPTGZ010000005.1:26043802-26054521 GCA_029814645.1 Fowleria isostigma | reverse complement strand
GTGTGTGTGTGTGTGTGTGTGTGTGTGTGTGTGTGTGTGTGTGTGTGTGTGTGTGTGTGTGTGTGTGTGTGCAGGCTTATTTGTGTAGGATTTTAAGCAATTAGGACAGGAAACAGAGGAGCTGTTGCTCTGGCTTCCCTGTGGAATTGAGTTATGCACCGTCAACACACACACACAATTCCCACACTGACTGGTCTCAGCTGTGAAAGATCACAAACACACACAAATACACACTTAAAAACACACCCTCAACTTCCTTTTGACCCATTTCCCAAACACAACAATCCACCTCTCTTTTCATCCCATCTCCCTATCCGTCTATCTCGACCTCTCTCTCCATTGGTCAGAAGCTAAAGCAGACCAGACAACTTCTGCTTAGTGTCACCAGATCTGACACACACATACAGTTAATCAGTTTGTTCATGAGGCGAAAGGCATGCAGGGCACAATCCCTCTCTGAACTGTACTGAACCGTGTCTTTATGTAACTCTGCTGTGCTGATCCAGGGTTCAGAGCCGGGGTGACTGTACTGTAGACTGATAAACAGGCCCAAATCAGCACTTTCTGTATAATTTAATTTGACTAATTATATATATTTTTAAAGAACTGATTCCCCACAGATAGAGAAAGCCCAGTTCAACACAATTTAATCATTTCCTTATCAGGCTTCTCATGCTTAAAAAAGCTATTAGAAGAAGTGAAGATAAAACAATAAGTCAAGTTATTGATTAAAAGTTCAGCCAGTAATTATTCTTTGATTCCAGTCAAACAAATGTGTGGATTAACTGTCTATCAATCAATTAGATTCTTTTAATGAGTAAACATCTATTGGATGCAGCTTGCAGATGTTAACATTTACTGCTGCTTGTTAAATGACTGTAAATTAAATCTCTCTCTACGACAACAAATATCTAGGATGGAGCAGAATATTGCTCCCATCTGTGATGTGTGATTTCATTGCTTGTTGATGATCTACCTTTGCATTGGGACAGCTTAAGAGAAATGACACTCAGGGGAGCAAATACTTTAACTTCAACAAAAGCCTTATGTCACAATTTAAAAAAAAAAACAAAAAAACATCCTGGTCTGCCCCCTTTTCCAGACCTGTTGGTTTTCAGAGAACTGCAAGAACAGCTTATGACGCAAGAGTGGAAACATCTACTGTAACTCCCACTTCTTGTTTACATAGAATTTGTGTCAAAACTCAATCAAAATTAGCAGAATACATCATTCAAGAGACTGAATTTTGTGTCCAAAACAAATACTAAAGGCATATTGAGGCCCCTCCCCATTCCTTTCCTAGTGGGTTAGCATTACATGTTTGAATTTTTATGATATTGATGGTTTTGTTGGCTTAAAAAACTGAGCCTACAAGACCCTCAAAGGGCACTAATGTTTAATGCCAGATGATTGACTGTCATTTTCAGAGGGCTAAAAAGAGGTCAAGTAAATAAGAAACTAAGGAGGGCAGTAATTTCACTTGAGATTATTCATGTGTACTGTTGTTACATAATATTTCAATTTGTGTGCAACATGGATCAGCAAAAGAACAGGGTTCACACTAACCCTGCTCATGCCTTGGACATAGGATATTGTGCTACACCCTGTCAGCTGCAAACCATCTTGGCAAAAGAAATAAAAAATACAGCACTTTAAGATTTGTATGAAAAAGTGAATATTTACTAATTTTGCAATGAGGTAAATGAAAAATAAAGGTGAGTAATTTTACAGAGCTGCAGCAGTTTGTTTAACAGCCTGACAGGAAATGTTGAATCTGGCTCTATGAGTACGCACCGATCAAGGCCACTGAGACAGACCGTATTCAAAACGAACTGAAAACTAAAAGGATTCATGTTGGGAGAAGAATTTCTTTGTTTACAGAGAAATGTTTGGAAAGAAATAAATGGGAGGAAATGAGAACAAGATAGAGGCCAGACAAATTGAAGACACTCCAAACAAAACCAATATGTGCGAGCTTTAAGGAAAGAACTTCTATAATATCTATATACATTCTGGCTTAGATTGTGTTCTTCACCTTGACTTTCTCCCTCTGTACATCATCTCCCACCACTTTCTTTGTTCTCTCAAGAAAAACTACTGTCATAAGGGTTACAGAGTTCAATTATTTGAAGAAGTGTTGCAATAGTCCCTTATATCTCCAGAGAAGACCAATGAAACCCCACCTTGCTGCAAATTAACCCACATTTTGAAAGCATATGAATGGGATTTGTCATGTATTATTTATTTGGTTGGGAAAAGAATAACGCCTATTAAGTGTCCACATTGCTTAAAGGGGCTATATTTTGCTAAATCTATTTTTATTAGTCTTTGGTTCATTTATTTGTGTATTTGGACCCTAACAGTTCATAAATTTTGAATGTGAACCCTCCAGATGCGGCAGAGTTATCTTTATATTCATTTTGGTAAAAGTTGAGTGGATTTCTCCAACCCATTTGAACTTTTTCTTAACTTGTTACGTCTATAATTCATTACATCACAACATTTGTTTATATAAGGTCAAGACTTCCAAACAACATTTCTCCGAATACAACATAATTGCTTGTCAGTAGCAGCGAATGTAGTCCATACTGAAAATATGTCCAAACTTCACGACAATTACCTAAAATGTTCAGCTGCTGGTTGTTATTAACAAGTGCAAGTGGCTGAATAGGACAGACCAGCACGGTCAATAACCTGGAGGGGGTGGGGTGTGAAGTGGTTTATTTACATTTAAAGGGGCAGTGCTCAAAATGACCTTTCTCATGTCATTACTCAGAAACAGAGTTGAAGATGGACCTGTGGAGTTGGATTAATGAAGAATTCAGACCCAAGCACAGCATTTTCAATGTATGTAGACCACAAGAAATTGTTTCAAAATGCATAATTCCATTAAAAAAAGCTAAATATCACTCCTTTAAAGGGGCGATATTATACTGAACCCACTTTTCTTAGCCTTTGGTACATTTATTTGTGCATTTGTGGACCCTAATAGTTCATAAAGTTTGTGTTTGAACCTTCCAGGTGTTGCAGATTTATCTTTATATTCATTTTGGCTGATATTGAGTGGATTTCTACAACCCATTTTAATTTATTCTTAGCTTGTTTTATCAGTAGTTACATAGCTACATTTGCACAAATGAGGTCAAGACTTCTGGATGTGCACTGCTCCAAGTATGACATCAGCAGTGGTGGTTGTAGTCCATAGGGCTAATTCACAGTTCAGATTTAAATACATCTAAAACACATTTATGCCTAATATTTGTACACACCCATGCATTAAAGACATGTCTAGACCTCTAACACCTTAACTGGCCAGGTCAATTGCGATTTCAGTGATTTTAAAGAGATTTCCAGGTATTTTTACTGCCAGCAATAGATGCCACGCTAGCTGTTTGGTAATTTCCGGTTCAGTTTTAAACACATCTAAAGCATATTTACACTTAATATTTCTACACACCAATCTAGGATAGACATGTTTAGACCTTTAACACCTTAACTGGTTTGTCTGATTATTATTTCAATGCAATTGCAGGGATTCCCAGGTTCACTTAGTGGACTTGAGAGTGACTGTGGTAATGTTATTATCAGAGGTCATGGTTCTTATCGGTTTTTCGTCGCTGTCCTGTTGTTCCAGGTCAGACTCTGACTTAGATCTATGAGGCTGAAGGCTACAGTTTCCCGTTGTTTCCATTATTAATTATAAACTATACTTTTTCATTATCACTAGACCAGTGAACTGTATCCTGAAAACTACAACCCACAGTCAACATCCTGGAGGGGGATGGGGGGTGAAGTTGGTCATTGTATTTAAAAGGCCAGCTCAAAACAACCTGTCTGTCATTACTCATAAATAGACTTGAAGATGGACCTGTGGAGTTTCATTAATGAAGAATTCAGACCCAAACATAGCATTTATAGCTTATGTGGACCACAAGGAAATGTTTTAAAATGCAACTTTACATCCTAAAGAGCATAATATAACTATAAAAAACAAAACCACCATGTATTCCCTTACATCGACCTCTACTACTCACTTCCAGTGAGTGATGGTTCAAATTCTGCTTAATTTTAAAGGCAAAGTAGTTAAGCATATCCATGCTGAACTTGATCTGAACTGTGACCTGGTCCAGAAATTCTTTGCATGTCATAAAAACTTTAGATGTTTGAGCAGAGAGATGGAAAGTCTGAGAATTTGGACAATCCTTAGAAGTCTAGGATCCTACAAGAAGACGGTATTTTCCTTGTTTAACACATTAAAAAACCAGAAGAGGACATTTTTATTCACTGAAGTCACAGAAAGAATTTAACTAATGGACACTCACGGAAAAGTCATAAATTTACATGAAGGCAACGGTGTCAGGACGGTTCCCACACCCTTTAGCTGCAGTGGATATGAAGTCATGGGATTTTATTTACATGGTAAACACCTCATTCCTATGATCTGCACAGATGCCCACTGGGAGGACATTAGGATGTCTGACACTGGAGTAGAAGACTCGTTCATTACCATTCAGCCTGCCCTCTCTGACTCCCTCTCCTCCAAGGAATGTCAGTCATTTTGAACAGAACCAGATGTGGAACCCACACCCATCCAGCCTCTACCACCTCCTCTGTAATGTTTGTGTCTGATCAAGGCTGATTAAGATAATTTGAAGATTTTGAGTAATTTACCAATGTTAGTTTTACATTAGAGTAGAAAAGCCTCAAAATTCACAGTGAGATTACTGTAGGTTAAGCATAAACTCAAAGTCTCTAATATCTTATACAGAAAAAGTGATCAAATCTGCGGCTGGGAAAGAAAGTCAACATTTTAAGCAATTTTGCCTTAAGCTAATAGTTACAGGGCTGCTGGAATTAATTTTACAAGCACAATAAATGAATATGAAATCAATTTGATAATGATTTAATCTATTCAGAAAGCCCTTAGATAAAACTGACTCCTGTGTGGTTAAGTGGTATGTGGATATTATTAAAGAATGA
Source organism: Fowleria isostigma (assembly GCA_029814645.1). Classification (NCBI taxonomy): domain Eukaryota; kingdom Metazoa; phylum Chordata; class Actinopteri; order Kurtiformes; family Apogonidae; genus Fowleria; species Fowleria isostigma. The sequence continues at coordinate 26,049,541 of JAPTGZ010000005.1, read as the reverse complement.
CATTTTTTTGCAGGGCTCACTTACCTAATGCAGATAGTGAGCTAACGCTGCTGATCCACTGGCAAGGAGGCTCCGCTCCACTCTGCCCCACCCTGGAGCGTCGGAGCCCCCCCGGAAAAGCGTGTGGTGGGAGTGTCCCGTTTGTGGATGGGCGTGACTGGGCTCTTTCTTTTTTCCCGCATTACCACTTAAAAACTTTATTTCTGTGAATGTATTTGTGTTATCACTTATTATCAACAGCAACAACTTCAGACACTTTTTTCCATGCCTTGTTACGCATTCCCTGTACAACACCCCCCCCCATTTCGAGAGCGGAGTGTTCCCACAATGCTTTGTGGAAGCTCCGGCGCACGAAGACAGCGCATCCCATAGAAATGACTGGAGACAAAGCAGAGTGGAGCGGAGAGTCCTTTGCCAGTGGATCAGCACTTTAACAGTTAATAATAAGCTAACAAGCAGAGAGCAAGGTACTATTATAAAAGTTTTATCTCTAGCTTGCCTACTAGTGTTGGGCCACTTGCTGGCATTGCACTGGGTCGACCCAAATTAACGAGTTTTTCTATTACAGACACCATGCCAAGCCACAACCTCAGCGTCATGCCCACAAACAGGACAAGACCCCGGAACCAAGCTGTATCATCATGGCACTGAATTGGTATCAATCGCAATTATGAGAGACTGGGGAATACAACATTCACAACCTTTAACTGTATATAAAACATTGACAAAGCCTAAGGGATGTCACCCAGTGGTTTGTGAACAGCCATTGTAAAGTCACAAGACTGGTATTTTGGCATGAAATTAGCTTTAGATGGCAAAACAATATTTGAATGAAGTTCAAAAAATGTCTATGCTGTAATATTTATTTTAATATGGGAGTCTAGGAAGATTGACTTGCTTTTGGAACTAGACTCAAGAGGGCCATTTATAGAACTGAAGTTTTTGGTATTTCTGCAGTGACTTCATCTTTCAACTCTGGAGGTGGGCACTTGCTGACAATGTAAGAGCCTTAATAATGTATCACAATGTGACAGTCCAACAACACTGAAAACAAAAATAATGCAAAAGAATTTCCTGCAGTAAAGGATAGGAATCTGTCATTTCTATCAGACCACACTGCAATGGGAAATCCAGCTGAGCTAAACCACTGCAGTTCCCATATAAGAAAAACATCCAACTTGTCCTAATAGTCTATCATCTGCTGTATGAATGGGTCTAGGGTATGTTCATCCTAATTGGAATTATTTCAATGTGACACAGAGTAATGGATTAGCTGGCCACAGAAGCTTCATTCATAGTTATGATCAGAAAACAGCAAAGGTAACACAAAGTTCATCATCATCATCATTGCTTCATAATACAAGTATTATTTTTGCTCTTCTTTGTCTCATTCAGTAAGTTTTTGTTGTAGAAAAATAATACTTGTACTGTTGGATCTGTTTAGTGTTAGCTTATTGCTGCAAAGTTTGACATGCTGTTCTTGGGCTGTTAGCGTGTTTGTGTTTGCTTGTTGTTTGAATTGTGTTCTGTTACCCTATAATTGGTGTTCTTGATCTTTTAGCTGACATTCTTCTGGTTCCATGGATGTACAGCATGTGTTTAGTGTAATAAGCGTTACGTAGCATTACCATGGTAACACAGATTGACATGTGGCTACCTGCAGTACCAGGGCCGACCAGGCTTCAGAGGCTACATTTTGCTGAGGCTCTGTCCATCTTAACAACTGCCTTTCAACCCACCTGTTTCCAAGTTAATATCATTCAATCCAAAGGCAGACGTATTCTTCACAACAATCCATCTAGTCGATGTTGAGACATTTTAGTCAAAACCATCCCAGAGTTGCAAGAGTTCAGGGATCTCTAAAATTCTTGGGAGTCCACATCTGAATACCATGACCACATTTTATGGCTATCCATGAATCAGTCGCTGTACGACCAGCTCCGCATGAGTCCAAAGGAAAGACTTTGTTTCAAACAGCTGCACAGATTTGATATTTTTCACAGACATCTATTTTCAGGAGTAAATAATGTGCAACTGCTCACACCCTTGTCTCTCCACGGAGTTTAATCGTGCAGAAATGCAATATAAAAACAATATTCCAAACGTACAATCGAACTCCACTCAAAGACACAGCACCCGCCCAAAGCAGCAGCAGTGAAAATCAGAACTTCACTTTCCCTGCAACAGAAAATGAAATGCCAAGCCTGGCTAAGGACATAATGAAAAAGCTATTATCAGCATGAGCTTTCATCAGCACCGCATTCAACCATGTTCAATACAAACTGATTCTCTCATCTCATGCTGTACCCATCTGAATGCAGGAATATAATAAAAGAAGTGAGATAAGTGAGAGACAGATCACTTTTTTCCTGCTGAAGCATAGCATCAGCAAATTTACAGACATTAACAAGTTTTTATAAGCGACACAGGCATGTCTCTCTACGACATGTGGGCATGTAACAACGACCATCATCGTGTTGTGGAAACAAACATTTAGTCTTTATCTGTATATTTATGTATATTTTGGATTTATATATTTATCTGTATATGTGCATTTTTGAGTCACACCCTATACATCTGTCCAATAACCAGGTGTTAATTTATTAGTGTCTAATTATTGATGTATTTATTCTCTCCATCAGTCTCTAGACTTCTGCGACCTCCAATGTTACAGTCTCTGCATAAAAAAACAGAACCTTCATACAATATTTAATAGAATGAATGTGAATTATATATTATGATACAATATTCAAACTATATCCAGCATACATTAAGGTATAATGAGTGCCGGCGATAGCAAGGTGTTACAAGTAAGATTCAGACATACAGCAGCTATAAGGTGCATCCAAGTATAGATATTTTGTTAATATGAGCTTGTTAATTTACATTTCATCTGTCTGTACATTCCAGTCCATTCCCTCAGAAAAACTGTTTTACTGCAAGTAAAGATCCACTTAAAATGTACCAAACCACAATTTGTGCCTGGTGTGCTATATTTCTCCAGAACTAACAAATATTTCACATTTCATTTCACAACTGCTTCTTTGCAGTACATGCTTATACCAAAAAGGAATAAGTATCCAAAAAAGTGGGGAAATGTGAAAAAAATACTGTGAAACATATCTGCCAATCTGTGAACTGATGGATGTGCTACTGGCATTCAGCTCATACTGTACTCCTGCTGTTTGTCAGTTATGTTCCACCGTCATATCCAATTTCTCATCAGCACACTGTGTACTTTCTTCTGCTCCATACTTTAAAGGGTAAATTCATATCACTCTTTAAGATAAGATAAGATAAGATAAGATAAGATGAGATGAGATGAGATGAGATGAGATGAGATGAGACTATATTGTTCCCACCATGGGGAAATTTCAAAGTTAACAGCAGCAACATACAACATCACACAAGTGAGAGAAAAAGACAGGTAGAAAAAAAACACAAGTGAGAAATTAAATATCAAAGAAAATTAGAAAATTATATCAATGTTTACATAAATAGAGAATTAGAATAAAAAAAACAGCTACATGTCAATAAGTGTTATGCAATCACATACTGGCTCGTGTGTATCGTGACTAAAACAGACAGAAAAGAAAACATGGAATGTCTAAAAGCACTGCTTTTGTCAGTACAATGTCATAGATATTGGTGTAAGACCTTATGTAATTTTGCTTATTATAGAAAACCACAAAAAATGGATAGATATCAGCTCTGGAATTAAACTCTTATGAGCTATTTTTGTTGTTATTATTATATTTGTCCAAACAAATGTACCTTTAGTTGCATCAGGCATTAAAATGAAAAAGAAATTGAAGAAAACATAGGGTGGTCTAATAATTTTTCTGCAACTGTATATTTTGGTTGCTCACGCACATGGTGTGATATGGGGGGGTGGGGATGATTTACTCTGAGCTGTTATATAGTCTGATGGCTGTGGGGAGGAATGACCTGTGGAATCACTCCTTCTTGCACATGGGGTGTAACAGCTGAAGGAGTTACTCAGGGCTTTTACATTGTGGTCCAGGGGGTGGGAGGAGTTATCCATGATTGCTGTCAGCTTTGCGAGCATCCTTCTGTCCACCACCTCCTTGATGGAGTCCAGCAGGCAGCCTCAGGCAGAGCCGGCTCTCGTTATCAGTTTATTAAGTCTCTTCCTGTCTCTGTCCATACTGCCTGCTCCTCAGCACATGATGGCAAAGTGGAATTCAGAGGTCACCACAGTGACAAAAAAACTCTTAAGCAGAGCCCTGCTCACTCTGAAGGACCATAGTCTCCTCACAGGTGGAGTCGACCCTAGCCCTTCTTGAACACGACGTCTGTATTGTGTAAGTATTGAGCACTATGTAGCTTATGTCCTACTGACTTATGGGAAATTGAAAATGGCACCCAGCAGCCAATCTGCGTCTATGGCCCCTCCAACCTCCACCGCACATTCATACACCAGTGTGAGTAGCCGTACTCGAGGTAAGGTGGGTGAAGTGTCTTATCCAAGGACACAACAGCACATGTGTGGGACAGAGTGGGAATCGAACTGCCAACCTTCTGGTTATTGGATGACCTGCTCTAAATCCTCAGCCACGGCCACCCTCAAGAGCATTTATTATACAAGATTTAATTAATAAATCTGAAGTCTTATAAAGGCCTGTCTGTGTGGTGTTTGGATGTCCCTGTGTCTGTGTGGGTCCTCACCTGGTACTCTGGCTTCCCCCCCGCCATTCAAAAACATGCACTGGTCAGTCTAAGGTGCCCAAAGGTGTGAATGAGAATGGACGGTTGTTCATCTGTAAATGTCAGGCCTACAATAAAGTGAAGAAATGTCCAGGGTGTACCCAGACTTTTACTATTGGTAGCCGGAATAGACTCCGGCAACCCAACAACCCTCCAGATGACCAAGTGGGTCAGAAAACAAATGACTGAATGAAAGTCTTTTAAAGACCCCGTCATGCAAAAATACCATTATACATAGTAAAACCACCTGATTTATAGGGAAAATACCATTATTTACGGTTTTGGTCATGCCACCCAGCACGACCAGACACTGTTACACGTTCTGACACTGTTGTTCTCATTTGGAGCTTTAAAGGCTCAACCTGTTTTGTACTGGTGTTGGGTGTTTTTTAATGCTAGATAATGCAATAAAGAGTATTGTGGCTGCTAATGTGGGTGTAGACAACAGAGACATTTATTAGTATAAAACTCCAGTCACCTAACGTTAAACCACCTCCCAAGACAAAAAATACTCTGGCATAAACTGAGTGGTGAATATATAAAAGAAGAAAACATAAATGTGATGAATGTATTTGAAATTATCTACTACTCAAATGTCCATTTAAAAAATTACCGTATATGTAAATGTACATGAGTTTGACCACTCTTATTGAGGCACATAGTCTCCCTGTGCATGTACAAAGTATGTCATAATTCAATGCGAGTTGGTCTTGTTTCCCTCCTGGACTAAATAACCCATTAAAAATAAATGTGTGCAATGACAATTACTTAAAGTTGTGTGTCTCCAATCTGCATCTGAGGCTTAAAGAGTGAATTTTCTGGGGAAGAAAAATGTGTTGACAGTAATACTGACAGTGCATGTCATCTCTAGTGTGTGTGTGTGTGTGTGTGTGTGTTAGAGAGAGACAGAGAGAGAGAGAGAGAGAGAGAGAGAGAGAGAGAGAGAGAGAGTAGGATTTGTGTGTGAGTGTGGTTCACATTTCTTAAAGTGCGCCTTCACAGCTGCAGCTT